>VSMD01098427.1:0-76150 GCA_008750895.1 Mirza zaza
TATTGCCCAGGCTAGAGTGAGTGCCGTGGCATCAGCCTAGCTCACAGCAACCTCAAACTCCTGGGCTCAAGCAATCCTGCTGCCTCAGCCTCCCAAGTAGCTGGGACTACAGGCATGTGCCACCATGCCCAGCTAATTTTTTCTATATATATTTTAGTTGGCCAATTAATTTCTTTCTATTTGTAGTAGAGATGGGGTCTCGCTCTTGCTCAGGCTGGTCTCGAACTCCTGAGCTCAAACGATCCGCCCACCTTGGCCTCCCAGAGAGCTAGGATTACAGGCTTGAGCCACCGCGCCCGGCCCAAAATAAATCTTTAACATATGTTGACTTGAGTAGTTACACCCATCATAAAATAATTAGCATTATGTACTGATATAAGCAGCATCAGCAGTGAGAGCAAGAAGAATTAGAGATGAAATCAGGGTGACCAGGTGTTAACCGAGTGCCATGAAGGAGGAAGTGAGGATGGAACAGGGGCCTGCAGGCTAGATAAAATGAGGCAGACTGGCATGGAGGGTCAGGGTGTTTCCAACACAGAGAGAAGCACCAGCCTCAACCTGCTGGGAGGAGCAAATCATGTTCATCTGCATGAGCGCAGAAATGTACCAAGTAGAGTTTGAATGCAGCAAAGAATTCATGCTATAGAATGATGTGAAATCTAAGTGATTGAGCAGGATAGGGCCAGAATGTTTAGGGATTTTTAAGTTTAGAATAAGTTTATTTCATATGGGAAGTGGGAATGGAGAGGCTGGATGAGTGTGTTAGCAGGTTAATCCATTGGTGATGGGCAAGATAGGCTAGATAGGAGAGGACAGAGTGGTAACGAAGATGGTGACCTAAGTCTTGGGGGGGACATTCTGACGGAAGCCTTGCTAGGATGGGGGACTCGTTGCATGTGGAGTTGAGAATAAGAGGAGGCAAAGATGACTCCCTGGTTTCCAGTTTGGCCAGCAGGGAGGTAGTAATGGCATTCAACACACAGGGGAGTAGTTTTGAAGGCAAGAGCATGGGTTTGGTTTTAGATATGTTGAGGTTGAGAATATCTAAGAAGAAAGGTTTGAAAGTCATCAGAGTATAAGAGAGACATGTTAGAAAGGTTGCAGAGAAAGCCACAGAAACCAAGGAGAGAAATTCCAAGGACGCATGTGTGCATGTGTGTGCATATATGTGTGCAAGTGTGTATATGTGTATATGCCTGTGTGTGTGCACTTGTGTGTCTGTGTAGCGGGAGGGGTCGGGGGAGTTGTCAATTGTGTCACATGCTGCACAGAAATGAGAGCAGAGTGGTTAGACAAAGCACTTGTGATCTGACCTTAAGGAATACAGTTTCAGTTAATGCAATGGTGGCAGACAATCAGGTTGATCGGGTTGCAAAGATTTAGGGGCAAAGGGGCAGCAAATCAGGCGAGGCGATGGGCCCAAAGGGTGCTAGTCATGTTACTATGTCTGACCAGCCCCTCCTTCAATGTCTCCAGCAGCCTTGGACAAAGAACTTGGACGTGGAAGGGCCCTTGGAGGGTGAGGTGCTGGGGGGGCTGGGCCTGCCACAGACACCAGGGGAGCTTCAGGACATTGACATGGAGCTCACGGGATCCCTGGCGGGGAACACAGGGCTCTAGGCCATTGAGACATTGGGATTGGAGGAGAAACAGGAGCCACTGAAATCTTCCAGGTTGGTGAAAAATGCATCTCAGCAGCAGTGAAAGCAGCAAAGGAGCCGTGTAGGGGTGGATGTGCAGGGCGTGGGCTTTGCTGAGCAGCTGACAAGAGCTGGTGGGCTCAGGACGTCTCCTCCTTGGAGAAGATGGCAGGTGTGAAGGTGAGGCTGCCCTCCCCGGGGCAGCATGGGAGTTTGGGGGTTTCCATGGTGATCGGAAGTGACCGCGCACACCCCATAGTCTCCACCCGTGCAGTTTTCTTTCTTGGAAGGCCTTGTTGGGGCAGGAAAAAGCCCCTCATTTGGATGGGCCTGGAAGTCCAAACTCTTTTTTTTCAGGTCAGACTCAGCGCAGACGGGAGACTTATTAGCCGTACCTCGGCTCTGAGAGGAAACCTCACAGGACTCAATATTTATAGCTCAGGAAACCTAGGGCTCTTCTAGAGGGAATAAGTTGCATAATGTCAAGTCTCTGGCGGGTTTTGAGGTTTTTAAGAAAAGTAGGTCTTCACGCCTTTCTGCCGGACTGCTGGGATGCACCCAGGCCTGTCTGTTATACCTGTCGGGGCGTATGGCAGACAAAAGCGCGCTGAGGGTGGGCGGTCTTGGCTTCAGATCTAGCTGGGTGCACTTAGCCGAGTTATTTACTTCTCTGTGCCTCAGTTTTTCTCATCTGCAAAGTAATGGGTGTAGCAGCTATGTGGAAAATTACCTATCAAAGCCTTTCAAGTTCGAGTTCTCCGTGAGTCACGAATAAAGCCAGTGTCACCAAGCGAGGAGGGGAATGAAGCAGCCCACCCCTTCTAGGGGAGCACCCTGGCCTGCCTGGGGGGATGTGGGGTCCAGGCCCAATTCTGCCATTGTCAGTGAGCAAGTCATAACCACCCGCCCCCCACCCAGGCCTCTCTGTCTGACTTAAAAATAGATGGAGCAAACTACTGCTTAGAAATGCACAGGGAGTGCACTGGGGTCTTTTTGTAAGAGACAAAACAGAGGGTTTAGGAGTCTGGTGGAAGCAGCCCTCCAATATTCCATGGGACAAGAGCCGTATAAATGCTAGGAATCCTTGTATCAGGGGATTAGGCCCATCATTCCCTATGGGGAAGCATTTTGGGGGAGGTGTTTTGAACATCTTTGCACCCCCCCAACCACAGTAGATGGGTGGGATATTGATGCCAAAGCAACAGCTTTGGATTTGACTTTTTCATCTGGAGAATTTTTCTGCTGGAAAATTCCACCAAGTACCGGTGTGCTACATAGCTGGTGTGTCTATGCGGGGGTGGCGGAGGGGAGTGTGCATATTGAAAGAGGACGCTCTGTCGAACCACATCTCTCGAACCCTTCCCTCTCTATGATGGGATCATGCTAAACATGGGAGAGAAACCTCCCAGGTCCTGGTCCCTTTCATCTGCCACCGTTGGTCTTTCCTACCGTTTGTTGATAAACTGCATGAGAGCCTTGCTCATGGTCTCTAGTTCTTTACTTGCTTCCACACCTCACCTGCTCCTGGTTTCCTCCTGCGTCCCTCCACAGAAACATTTCTCCCTGAAGTCTCCGTGTCGCTAAGTCCAACACACACCTCTCCTTCTCCTCTCACTCAACTCCTCAGCAGCACTGAACACAGCAGGGCCTGCACTGAGTCGCACCTTCCCCATCACGATAGGCTGCTGTATTCTGTTCCTTTGTCGCAGTCATCCTCCTCTATCTAGCCACCAAATAATATTGCTCAGGTCTCCCAGGCTCTCCTCCCTGACTCACCTTATACTCCTCCCTGGGCAATGTCATTTCTACCCTGGCTCTGCTAACCTTCTGACTGCCGATGACACCTGGATCTGAGCCCCAGCGTGGCCACCTCTTAGGGTCAGGATGGTGAAGGCCAGGCAATATACATGGTTCTTTATAAAATTAATGATCTCTTTTTTCTGTTCCGGCTAGCAGAATCGAGAAGGTACTTTTAATCAAGATAATCCAATCTCTTTTTCATTAGGAAAAAGCTTGGCTTTATTCTGAAGACTATAATCTAGTTGGAAAGGCAAAAATATATGTATGTGAAAGAAATACATCCCAAGGCAACCTGGTAGGAGTGGCTCTGAGCAACATTGTGGCAAAAATAACTGAATCTGACTAAATGAGGTGTTGGAGTCCTTCCCTTTGCACGAAGATATCTATTAGAAAGAGAACCACGCATTCTGTAGGATTCTATCAGAAATTAATGCCAACATCAGCTCTCATCAAAATAACACATGAATGGCACATTTAAAAGCTATTTAGCAGAGACACTCAATATTGCATGCGAGGTTTGAAGATGCCCCCTTTGAAATTGTTCCTTTTAATCACAGACTGGAAGCAGGAAGATGTAGGAAAAATTATTCTTGCCTCAAATTAATTAGGTTCTCTCTGGTTGAAAGCTTTTTCAATGAAAGAAAACAAAAAATAATTAATGCCACATAGAAGATGGTGATAGAAGAGGGTTATATGTCAATGCAATGATGATTTAAACCACTCGAAGCTTGCAAAGCATCTGAGGCTTTCTTCAGGGACATTGGTCATGGTGACCCATTCAGAAAGAGGATTCCTTCTGCGTTAGTGATATGGGAGCCTGTTAGAAGAAGAAGCAATGAGACAGTCACAGATTCGAATTTGTTTAAAGGTGGATTCTGGGGACGAAAGCTGGCCCAGGGCAAACCTGATCCAGTGGAACCTTCTTGCATCTGTTCCTTCCGGGGTTGTCCCCCGACTATGCCCTGTTTTCAAATGCCTGGGGTCTTAGTCCGATTGTGGAATCTTCTTTCCTCCATCAAAGAACATCTGACCAACATCCTATCACCTCAAGGTCTTCCTCATCCCCAGTTGTCTGTGTTATGTGTCACCTCTAAGGAAACTGGTTTTTATTTGAAAAATGGCCTGCAGGTAACAATGCAACCCAGAGAAGTGGCCTACAGGGAGAAGTTTCAGGCACCATCACCCATACGATGGCACATGCAGTGGTAGGGGAGGAGTGTTGGCTTTGAAGTAGAATGATCTTGGTTCAACATGGGAAGTCCTGCTACCTCCTAGCTGGGAGACCTTAGGTATATTGCTGAACCCTCTGAGCTTCGGTTTCTTCACCTATGAAGGACAGATCGTGTTATCTATTTCTTAGGGTTGAAAGGATAAGCCACAATGGATGTCATGAGCTCGGCCTGGTGCCTGGAACAAAGTGGATTCTTTTTTAAAAAAATTTAATTTAAAAGCCAGTCAAATTTAGCAGTGCAAAGTAGATTTTCTATTCTGTTTGCTCATGGCTGTTTTTAGGATCTAGCCAGCACCTGGCACAGAGTGGGTGTTTAATAAATATTTATTAAATGTAAAAATGACTATTGAGGTGAAGAGTTATGAGGTTTTATTCATGCTTTAGAATAGTGACTCTGTGCAAAGGGGTGAATGAAAAGCAGTCACATCCCCAGGGTGGTGGACATTAGCCGTTAGTTGCCAGAACACTCCTTCTCACCTGACCACAGAAGTCCTTCTTCTTGAGAAGAACCTGTTCCTTTTTGCTCAAATGCCCATGAATACCTATGTTTCTGGTCCAGTTATTGGTACAGAGTTGGGTGTGTACCTCAAGCTAAGCCAATGAGAACCTTCCCTGGGATTTTTCTGCCGGAGATACGGCAGCTCCCGTCTACTTCCACTGTCATCATTCAGCAAGGGGGATGTGAGGTTGGAGTTGACCAGCCATCATCTTGCATAGCACAGCAGGCAGACTGAAGTCAACAGCCACATGCAGAGCTGAGAGATGGAGAAATTCAGGCCTGACAACATCACCTGTGGTTCCAGATCTAGCTGTGCCTGCAACCTCCTCAAATCTCCATTATGCGAGTTGTTAAGTTCCCCTTTTTAGCTTAAGTCACTTGGAGGTAGAGATTTGCCCCATGTAAACATGGCAGTCCTGACTAGTACACTCGATTAGGGGATGATTTCAAAAGTCTCTATGACTGCTACAACTTGACAGCAAGATAAGAGAGACTTTGAAATATACTGCAGAGGCACTTGACTGGCTGTTTAACTAAGGAGCTCTGTCTTAACTATAAGTCTTAGCAGACCTAAAAGTGTTTTCATCCATACTATGTGTGTATTTTCATTTTGCACCATAAATGTAGTGCCAGGGACGCAGTGTACGACGTGTGGTGGGATGAGATGGCAAGGGTTATCTCTTGTGGGTGGTCATTGTTATTCCTGCGATTCATTTACTTACCCCTCACTGGTTTCCATCTCCATCTTCCTTAGATTTAAACTTCCGAGGGCTCAGGTTCTGATGGGAGCCGTGTTTATCCCCTATGTTCACCCAGACAAGGAGGTGGAAACTCTTGGAGGGGAAAATATACCGATGAGGAAGAAGAGACAGGGAGTTAGGTTCAGGTTAGGGAGCCTGGCCCATCCTTCTTCTTGGAAAACCTTTTAAAATTTGGAAGTCTTGGAATGGAGAAGACTCGTGACTGACTTCCATGACAAAGCCTGGGTATCCAGCATGGCTCAGAGACAAGTCCCCTAACCCATCAGTATAGGTATGGTTGAGTGGAAATTACCTGGGATGAGGTGTGTGGAGAGGAGTGGACCAGCTCGATCTCTGGGTTCCTAGTGGGAGGGTGAGAGCTGGCAGCCTGCAGGGGTCTTCTTGTGGCCACAGCCAGGGAGGATGAGTAGACTACCCATGATGGCTGCAAAGGCTGACAGCAAGTCTGTCCCCTCTGCTCCCTGCCAGGGCCATAACAACACTGCACAACCCTGCTTTAGGGTCACCTCCAGGGAGGCACAAGGAAAGGTAGGAAATCTTGACCTAGACTGAGTTTTAAACCTGCAGTGGTTGAGACATTACCAAATTTGACAGTGTTTTCCTGGAATTAATAAGATCTGCATTTCTGGCCATCAGGAAGAAATGGAGTATTGAGAGAGTAATTAAATCCTGTTAGAGGGGAGAAAAAGTTATATTTTCTTACCCTTGAGTTTGTGACTTAGGATACTGAGCCCACTATGTATCCTTTTGGGTACTAATCTTTAGTGTCAAGGTAAACTCTTCAGTTAAAAGAAAAGGGGAAAGAGGTTGACCAGTAACTCAATTCAATATCACTAACAAGCTTTCCCCTCCTGTATGTGGGGTGCACAGCCAAGCCCCACACATGTGACCATGACTTCTATCTAGTGGGATGCCATTCCTCCCTGGCAAGAGGGTGATCACCCTCCCATCTCTGATTTTAAAATGAAGATTTGTCCAGGATTGGTTAATTCATCCAAATAAAACCATTTAGGTTCTTTCAGGCAGTGGTGCTCAAACTTCAGCATGTACCAAAATTACCTGGTGGGGAGGAAGTCATGATGGTTGGTAAAATGCAGATTCCCAGTCCTGATCCCTGAATTTTAATTTTGATATACGTGATCCTTGGTACACCCTTTGAGAAACAGTGTTAAGGGTATTCTATACCATTTGGGTTTCCTGAAAGGGTCCCAGAATGGAAAAATAACTCATTCAAATTCTCTCCTGCAGATTATTAGTTCTAAAGGCAAACCAAAGTTTTTAAGGGGGCAAAGAAAAAAAAAATCATGTGAAAGGTAATTTCTCTAGAAAGTTGACAGCAATCGGGAGAATAAACGTGCCTGGAATAGACATGACATCTTAATCATTGGTACTGAGGAGCTATAATGCCAGACTATAGAAAGCTTAAATAAAACTGTAGCTCTTTTTCTTTTATTAAAGAAAGAAAGCCCAGGAGTACAATACCAGAACAAGAACTAATTCGGGAAGCTTGCTGGTATGACATTGTCAGTCACACCAGTGATGTGGATAAAAGCTTTTAGCACATGAATAATTTCAGTGAAAAGGCTTTATCGCTTTTTATTTTCTGGGCATTTACAGGAGAATAAACATGCTGGTATATATTATATATGGAGTGAAAGTCAGCAGCAAAATGAAAGCAAAGACCCCCAGACGCAGTTACCAGAACAGACATGGTTGCTTAGCAACCAGGCAACTAGAGAATTCTCTCTCCCTTTCTTTCTTTTGTTTTTAGATTGCAGTAACCTTTGATCAATTTTGGCTCTACAACAAAAGCCTTGGATATTTTGAGCGAAAGGTACCTGCTAATTTGTAGGAACAAGGACATAGACCGTGACACCAATTTCTCTCCCGGATTTCATGTTAAACAGCAAAACAGCCTAAAATTCCTTCTTAAAGTCTTATTGCTGGTGTGGGCTGGATCCCTGATGAATAACAAGGTACATGGTAATTGCTTCAAATGACTCTAAAAGATGTTTGCTGTCTGTCAGTTCCCTTCGATTCCTTGGCTCTTTGGCCAGCTTTGGAAGCCCAGGTCTTGGTGCTAAATCCCATTCCCAAGAAGAAGCACCTGAAGCCCCAAGTTCTACACCCACAGGGGACTTGAAATGGTCATTCTTTTCCAAAGCATCATGGAATTAGGAAATGCTAAACGGGAAAGGGCTTTATAAATCATCTCTTCTGATTCCTTCCTTGTTTATTGGTTCTTTCCATTCAAGTTCTTACCACGCAGCTTGCCAATGTCCCCAGGTTCCGCTACCAACCAAGAAAACTCACAGATCTTTCTTCTCCTCGGGGAGCTTTAAAGGTGTGAAGAGCAAGGACAGGTGGGGACAATGATGCGATTCGATTCGCATGACCAGCGCAAAAGGAGAATATCCGACAGTGTGCACGCAGCATGCCACCAGAGAGTCCATGGGTGGAGCCGTTACTGGCTCCCAAGGATCGAGCTGCTAACTGTTTGGGTTCTGGAGGTCGAGCTTATTTCAATGAAATTAGTTTTCCTCAATCAATCAGTCAGGGACTTCTAACAGGTTAATAGTGCCATTTCCTTCGTTTGAAAGAGATGAATGCATGGGATTGCGACAGGAGGGAGGTAGACAGGCAGCAGCAGCTAGGCGAGGTGGGGGGTACACTTTTCTGAACTCTGTGGTTCTTCCTCTTTGAGGTCTTCTATCTGCTCCAGATGCGTGGGGTTCTCGTGAGCAGCTCAGCTCCCTTTCTCTTTGACAATGACGGGAAAGAGTCATTTTGTAGTCCCAGCTTCCTCTTGGTCTTGAATCGGCTTTGGGGTGCATGTTGCCTGCATGGATACAGGCTAGTGGCAGGGCGTTCCTACGGCTCAGCTTAAACGTGGAGCATAATTCCCAGGCCAGGTGGGTTATAGGTGTCAAAGGAATGGCCTTGGTGTTACTCTCCCAACCTTGTCTAAACTCCCATGTAAGGCCATGCCCTTTGATGTCTGAGGACACTAGGCACAGGGTAGGGGAAATCGTCTTTCCAAATAAGCCTGTCGAATGTTGGTGGGGATCCGAGAGGGGTTGGAGGGGGAAGGGCTGTCTGGCCCACATCCGGGTCTCTGCATGGAAGCCCCACATCCAGGTGTGCCGTCGGTTCACTTTACACGGCGAGCATAAGGCAGCTCCTTGCACTCAGCTGAAAAGAGCATGAGCAACGCTTTCCTCCCCGTAGATCCTCAGAGTCCCAGCCTGTCCTTGTTAGGCTGGTGTCTAGCACCTGTCACTTTTCTCCCTGTCCTCAATTACTCCCACCTGAGCAATTGCCTGGGTGGGGAAGCACTTTGAACTTAAACTATCTTGGTGTTTGCACCTTAAGTTGAGCTTTAATTGCAGTTCTCCACCTGCTTCTGCACTCCAGGAAGCCTCTGGGGAGCCTGGTGTGGCTCATTTAGAACCTGGGGAATCCCAGCGAGGCAGGTCAAAAACTCAGAGGCCTAGGAAAGAAGAATCCGCGGTTCATTTCTTTGTGGGTTGCCACTAACTCCCCAATGAGCTTATCCCTGTGTCCATGAATAGATGAACATTAATGAGATTGCATTTTAATTATTATTGCTTTCCTTTTAGGAAGGATTTGGGATTTTGAGGCCACTGTTGCTAAAATACCTTCTTCCTTCCCTTGCTGCAAAAGGAGCTGAAAACCAGAAAGAAATAGGTCAGTGGAACAGTTGAGCTGTCGAAAAGCTCAAACGCTCCAAGCAGTCACAGAGGGCCATGGTTTTGAGTGGTTGGGGGTAAACATTTTACGGCTGGGCCTGTTCCATTCTAAGGCCTGACAATTTACAACGAACCTAACCTGGTTACTGACAAGAACTACTCCTAATGCACTGTTCATGCCCTGGTTGATGCCAGAGCTGTTCAATTCAGCGTGAAAAGAATTTAGTAAATAGTATCAACCAAATTGGTAATTCTGTGGCGCAGGGGCAAATCAGTGGCCTAGCTGACTCAATTGTTTGCTTTTCCCCAAGTTGAGTTAGAAGCATGCAGGAGTCAACTGTGAGCCTTTGTATCTTTTTCCTTGATTATGAACTGTATACTCGGGGAGGAAGAGGTCAGAGAAATGGCATAATGGGGCAAACGGACTACTGAGAAGATAATGACAGAGATGTGTGTTATCTGGGCTTCAGAGAACTTGGAATCTCTATTGAAAAAAAAATCTCTGAATGGGGTGTGTCACCCAAGGTAAATACTCCCTGTAATTTTAGCTCCAACAGGTGTTGGAAATAACATTTTCCTAAGGAACCCCCATGGAATTAACCATCTGGGTAGAGTATGCCCATCTTTAATGTATTTATTGTCTTTTGGTTTTAACCATTTGTGCAGACTCCCAATCTGGGAAATTGACATTTAACTAAAATGTCAGCTCTGAAAGCTTAGCCCGATGATCACAATTCGAACGGAGGAAAGCAGGTAACAAGGGGACGGCAGCACAGGCGAGTTGCCATCGACGTTTTCCCGCAGAGTCGTCCACAGAGCACTTGGATCTGAAGGTAGCGTGTGGGGCCCCCAAAAGGAGCCCAGGCAACACTGCCCTCCACTCTCAGGTGGGTAGACAGACGGGAAGGGTGTGGCGAAGGCTGAGCACACCAGAGCAGCCTGGACGATTCCACAGAGCCTGAAACAGCAGGAGCTGGTGCACAGCCAAGAGGCGCTTTGGAGGCCATTGGGCGACCTGGGGACATCTCAAGGTGGCTCTGTGAGGGGTGCGGGAGCCAGAACTCTGGTCCCGTTGAATATGCCTATGGAATCATAAGAACTTCGGGAGAGCAAGACTGATTCCAAGACATGTTTTCCACGTTTGTATCCTGGGACCTGCAGGGAGAAGCACGAGGAAGGATTAGGGCTTTTTCTGGTCCCCAAATGTCCCGGCTTCAGGTACAAGCAGTAGGGTGAGAGGACACTATCCTCATCCCTCAGAGGACACTCACAGAGAACGCAGGGACTTTCCCCAGTCCAGGGGTGCTCCAGGAACCTGTGTCTGTGACCAAGTGTGATGCCAGTGGGCCCCGGGGGGCCGCTGAGACTTGGAGCAGGCGTCAGCACGGGCCTTGCTCTGCCCCCAGCTGTTGGCAACTCCTTCTTCTCAGCTTCCTTCTCTGCTCCCCGAAGAGGCTGGTAATCGGACAATCCAGCCTCGTCAGAGAGGTGGCCACGTGTTTGTCTTTTATGGACTTCACATTTACAGGGTACTTACTGTCTTTGTCTGTTTGGGCTGCTGAACACAGAACCATAGACTGGGTGGCATATACACAACAGAAATTTATTTCTCACAGTTCCGGAGGCTGGAAGTCTAGGATCAAGGCGCCAGCATGGTCGGGTTTCGGTGAGGGCCCGCTTCCGGGTTGCAGACTGCCATCGTCACATTGCATTCTCACTTGGTAGAAAAGAGGGTGGGAAAGCTCTCTGAGGTCACTTTCGTAAGGGCACTAAAACCATTCCTGAAGTTGCCACCTTTAAGACATAATTACCTCCCAATAGCCCCATCTTCCAATCCCATCATATTGGAGGTTAGGATTTCAACATATGAATTTGGGGGGACACATTCAGTCCATTGTACTTACGGTACGAGAGTGACTAACCAGAGCATGGTAGTCTCTCAGTTAATCAAATCTATATTCACTTATTAAGCACCTAATTTCGTCTAAGGCTCTGGATTCAGGCTGCCTGAGATGGAATCCTCCATTAGCAACTATCTAAAGATGAGTTCTTAACAATTCCGTGTCTCAGTTTCTCTATCTGTAAAGTGGGGTAATAGAATCTGTTTACATGCCTGGCACAGGGTAAGTACTATGCAAATGTTTGCTAGTATAATTATTAAAAATTTTTATTCAAAGAGGGGACCATCCAGTTAACCAAAGATTCTAATTAGATGAGTTCTGGTTAATTGAGAATCCTCAGTAAACAGACAAGTCTTGAAAAATAAGTTGTTTCTAACCGGGAGAGAAAGAGACTGCATGACACAGTTGGGCTTGGAAGCCATCAGGCGTTTCAAAGGTTTCATCTGGGTGACACACTGCTTCCCAGAAGAGTGTTGTATCTATGCAGACACGCCCTAAGTGCCAACTGCTTGTGAAGGGCTTATCTTGTCTGCAGCTGTTACTTGATGCTCCCAGGTGTGGGTGCCGGGGCAGGTTGCACCATGACTTGGGAAGTTTCTCCCTTTGCTGGCTTCTGTAAAGAGCAGGTCTTTTGCCATCAGAGCAGGTCCCCGAAGGTTGTTTCACTTGCTGTAGCTCCGCCCAGTTCGGTCTAAGGTTGGGGGCCTCTAGGGAAAAGATAGTTTATCCCAGTGGGAAAAGCTGGTAACCTCAAGCACCTGCATTAAAATAAAGTTAGTCCCTAGGGGCAAGCCCATAGCAACTCAAGGAGCATCAATTCCTGGGCACTGGTGGCCTCTGTTTTATACAGTGCCCAGAGTCAATATGGCTGCCTTCCAGCTTCATTAATTGCTATTAGGGGACACAAAAAGGTGAGCAATCAATGCATGCTTATTTATGATACCCTTGTTCTTGTCATGCTTATTACTGCTGCGAAGTGTAATGTATTCTGGTCTGTTCATAATTATACCAAATGTCATCCTTCATATATTTAATTGTTAGGAAATAAAATTTTAATTAAAAATTGGAACATTTTTAAAGGGAACTAATGTAGAGAAAATGCTCCAGGGAAATAAGGTTGATCAAGACATTCATGGATTTTCAACTCTGGGGTAGATCACAATGAATTAAGTGATGGGAGGATTTAGAGAGTCTCTTTTCCTACCTGTCACTGTCTTCTGCTTTATGGCAAAGAAGGTCAAAGTATATTCGTCTCCTGATGGGAACCGCAGTTTCGTGATTAAATATGCCATAGAATGCTGTAGTGTTGGGAAGCAAGGGAAATTTAAAACATGAGCTATGTAGCATGCAAACAACTGTCTATTCCTTGATGTGCGCACATGCTATTTATTGGTTAGTACTATAGACAGTTTTCATCATTTTGCTGCTTCATTTCTCTTCAAAGAGTTAAGGAAGGAACCTATGCAAGGAAACAAAATCTTGACTAATTAGCAAGGCATGGCCTTCCGCCTCCCCCCATAAACTCATTTATCAGATACGCTCCTATTTTAATCAGTTACCTTAAAAAGCAAATACACTTTATCAGACATGTCCCTATTTTAACCAATTACTTTATTGCATTTTTATTACAAGTGCAAAGGTTAGGCAAAGTCAATGCCTGCCGTCTTCAGGGCCCTTAGTCACAGCAAACACTGCTGATCAAGGAAGTTTGGAACCAGGCTTCTTATTGTCCAAACTGTCCTTAGTGCCACAGTAATTATTATAAATGTCTTTTATATGTCAACCATTATGTTGAAAGACTTCTCAAGTTCAAGCACAGGAGGTGGAAATCACCTCCCCCTTGGATCCCTGTGATAGTCTTGAAAAGATTATTTTCTCAACCTTAAACAAATGGGTTGAAGGTATGAAATGGTCTTTTGTAAGGTAAAGCTTATGGTACTCCATGGTCATAAATAGAAGTTGATAGGAGGACAAGCATTAATTACACTCATTAATTTGGGCTAAAATCTCAGTTTTCATTTGAATTTGAATTTTGAAACTTATTTTGCTATTTGACCATTTGTTTCAGAGCCTTTTGTTTATGCCAACAACCACACACGCTACATACTTCTGTTGCTGCACACCTCTGTGGCCAGGACGGAGGATGGAAAGGGGTGGAGACAGAGAAAATAAATGAACATGGATAGTTTAAGGGTTTAGAGAGTCCCTAATATTCATTCAGAGAATTCTTGCCCCCAATTTTAATCTGACTCTGACTTTGTTCCATTTTGTAAAGAAGACTTTGGGGAGTGGAGCCAGGTACCAGGCAGTGGGGATGTCACAGAGTCCTGTGGACTGCTGACTTGGCTGTCTTGATTTGCTGTCGTTGTGACTTCTAGGCCAAATGACAGAGTTCTGGTGCGTTTGACCACTGGAAGCCATCCCTGTGATCTTGGGTGAGTCATCAGACCTTTTGCTTTCATTTTCTCATCTGTATTTCAAAGGATCCTGCTGGATAAGTATCTCTCCACACGTGGCCATCAGCGTCACTTAGTGCTTGCTAAAAATTGTGGCTTCTGGCCTCACTCCAAACCCTCTGATCACTGGGGCAGGGCCTGAGACTCTGCATGTGTCACTCACCTGCAGGTGCTACTTAGGTGCCCAACAATCTGAACCCTGAGGCTTCCTGTGTTCTTGAATCCCATGCCACCAGTGGGGACAGAGTGGCTAGTGCAGATGTATGTGTTGGTGGTTGGGTCTGGGTTCAGCAGAGAGCAGGTAGCTTGATGGGGTGTTATTTCAGGAGAAAGAGGGACAGTCTTCTGGCCTATGACCAGGGAGGGATGGGACTCAATGTCTGGTTGCATCATCTATGTTCACTTCCCTGAGACACACGGTCTTCTTCTTCGGGGTGAGTCTGTGTAAGACGCATGGCCAGGGGCAGTGCAGAAACTACAGACAGCCCTCTGGGTGTTTGGCTGCTGTAGACGAAACATTCTAACAGTCGACTTTACTCGTGTGATGTTTGGATGGTTGGACATTCTGTGCAGTGGTATGAAACTTAGACGAAGTTCCTCCCCGACTACCTCCTTCCTTCCTTCTTTCCTTCCTCCCTCCCTCCCTCCCTCCCTCCCTCCCTTCCTTCCTTCCTTCCTTCCTTCCTTCCTTCCTTCCTTCCTTCCTTCCTTCCTTCTTTCCTTCCTTCCACCTTGTTGCTGTCCCTACACGGACCCACCTGATTTCATCGGTTGGCTGTCTGGAACTTTGCCCGCGTTCACAATGGCTACCCAATGGCATTAAAAAACTCTAAGAGACCTTGCAGTCCCATGAATTTAATGCTTATTTACTACCAAAAAGGACAAGTCCAGTGAGTGAATAACCTACCTCCTACACCAAGAGATGTGATTCATTCATAAAAGATCGGCCAACACAGAACTAGGACAGGGGACTGAGCCGGGTCCGATTGCAACTTTGGATCTGAATCATTTGGGTGGGGGCCCTCTCTGCCCCCTCCCCCCCCACGGAGCAGTCATGCTCTCTATGTCCCCCATGCTCCCTGGCCGGGCTGCTGACCAGCATCGGCCACACAGTGTCTGTAAGCCGTTGCCCCCCACTGGGTGGCGAGTTCTCTGATGTGGGCACAGCGTCTTGACCTTCCTTGTCCCTCCAGCGCCAGCAAGTGCCCGGCGCACAGTACCCTGTGTAGTCGTCTGCTAGATGAGAGATGCCTGAGGTCTCTGCACCCCTCTCTGCTGGGACCCTCTCCTTGCCTTGTGGAGGGCTGCCATCTCCCCATGTCTTCCCCGCTCTGTATGCCTCTGTCCAAATCTCTCCCAGGGACACAGTCTTACTGGATTAGGGCCCATCAGTTCAGTTCTGAGAGCTTGTTAAACTTGAAAAGGGCCCTTGACATCTCTGAGTTTCAATCCCTTTCCAGATGTTTCTCTCAACCCCTTCTTACCGCCCCCCCCACCTCATGAAACCAGCATGAGAATTCAGGACTTTTAAATTGTGTCCTTTTCCAAGGTCACAGAGACATTGCCTAATGTCACTTTAGAAGACTCAATCTGCAAAGCAGGCAGTGAAAGGAATAAAGTATCATCTTCCCCTTGGAATTAGGCAAAAAAAAAAAAAAAAAAAGGGTCTCACTTCAGTAGGCAATTTATTGCTAACAATATAATTATGGCAGAATGTATTATTATTAATAGTAATAAAATTCTCAAAGTGTGTATTTCAGAAATTATAGTTGTAAGAAACAGTAACTATTAATATGTCGCCATTTGCCCCTTTCCAACAGCCGGCCCCGGGAGGGGGTTTCACCCGCTCTCCCTGGGCGCCCTGAATCCTGCCCTTGGGTGTGTTTGCGTGGCGCGTGCTGCTGGGAGCCAGGTGTGCGCTTCTGCGGGCCGAATTTGGCTGTAAATTATGTTTTGTTTTCTGTCAGCCGCCTGGCAGCTAAAATCATATTCGCTGTCAGAGGCGACAGAGGCCACAATGGTGATGTATTAAAGTGCCGCAGAGTCACGGGGGTGCAGGTTGGGCAGGTTCCTCTCACTCCTTTGCTGTCACCTGCTTCCTCTGGCGTGTGGCCCCAGGTAGTGTGCCTGGGGGGCCCGGGGCTGGATGGTCGAGGTATATTCTGCAGGACAGCACCACAAACGCGATGCAGTCTCATCCAAGCCATTGAAAACATGGCCAGCCTCCATACAGAGCTCTTAATAGGCTTAAGATGTTGGCTGAATCCTGCCCCTTAATTGCCTCGTGTGACAAAATGCAAAATCCATCACCGTAATGACTTTGAAGCACCGGATTCCAAAGCATTTTGACTATATTCAAATGGATATTTAAACTCACAGGCGCCAAGCTTAATTTTCCCTAAATGACTGATTAGTTCTTGTCATCGTCCCCGCTTGCGCCCCCAACCTCTATGGGATGTCTGTTTTTTCGTTTTAAGAGACCAAAGACACCTGCCTTTCACTTTGTTCCAGGGCCAGCTAAGGATGGAGCTGGCTCTGCCCGGGTCCTGGGATTCATGGGAACAGCAGGAGTAGGAAACAGAACACGGTGCTGATTTGGGCTGTGGGGTAAGGCTTTCTTAAGGGAAAGGATTTGAGTGCCCCAGCCTCACCCAGCTGAATACTTTTTAGAATACAGTAGAATCCACATTTTCTATTTGGCAAAAGATACCAATCAGTAGAAAAGCAGCTCTTCCCTGCAAAATCACAAAACAGAGAAGCAAAACAATTGTGGTTAACAGACAGAACAGGTAGAGGCACCAGGCTTCAGTTCCAAGACACAGAATTGTGTCCTTTTGATTGGTTTCCGCACCACAAGCCCAAGGAGGCCAACGTATGTTAGCCTCTGGCCCTGTGCGCAATGCCTGGGTGCCCCGGTCAAGGTCAAGCAGACCCTGAAGTTCGGACATGGGGTCTGGCCTGATGTCCTGTAGCTGTCTGTGTCGTGGAACTCCAGGGCACTGTCTGGAAGGAAAGGCACCTGGCCACACTTTCTTCCTTTTCGTCCAGGAGAAAACCAAGGCCCCGGAAGACGCCCCTCACCAATAGAGGACTAGCACCAAGGGTCTCACGGCTTCCTGTCCAGCACTGTCTACCTGAATTCAAGGGGCAATAATAACAAAAGCAGACACCGAGTATTTAATATGTCCCAGGCACAGAACTAGGCACTTCATACACTTTAGCTCATTTGATCCTCACGCCAACCCTACGAGGTAGATATTTTGAGAAGTCTCACCCAAAGCACATTTGACTTGGGCAAATCCAACTGTGCATTAGCTTCTCAAAGGCCACCATAAAAAAGCCACACAAACAGGGTGGCTTCAGCAATGGAAATTTATTTTCTCACAGTTCTGAGGCTGCAAGTATGAAATCAAAGTGGCAGCAGGACTGTTTTCTTCCGCACGTGTCACTCACCTGCAGGTACTACTTAGGCATATCTAGAAGAGGGACATCTGTAAGTTAAGGAAGTCCCAAGGCTACCAGAGCCAGGAGAGAGACGTGGAACAGATTCCCTGTCTCTTCTATGTCCTGAGATAGCTTCCCCCAGATGTGTCTCTGTGTCCAGATTTCTCCCTTTCGTAAGGACACTAGTTATGTCACATTAGGGCTCATCATAATGACCTCATTTGAACTTGACTGCCTCTGTAAAGACTGTATCTCTAAGACATGTTGTATGCTGAGGCACTGAGGGTTAGGACTTGAACATATCTTTCTTGGGGAAACACAATTCAACCCATATCTAAGTGTATACACCCAGTAAGAGAGACAGATAGACTTGGCCCAGCTCATGCCTGTAATCCCAGCAGTTTGGGAGGCCGAGGTGGGAGGATCACTGGAGGCCAGGATTTCAACAGAGAGAGATTAAGTAGTGAGGGCTGTTCACCCTGCTTGCCCTGGAACACTGCCTATTTGGGGGAGACAGGAGACATAAACATCCTTTTCTCCCGGTAGATTCGGTTCCCATGTGCCTTCCGAAGTGGGAGCATCTCACTGTGTGTGATTATAATATTTTAAGAGAGCTCCTTTTCATACAGCCTGGCTCCCAAAGACAACACAGCCACGTCCTCTCTTGATGACCTGAAGAAACCCTGACTGGGGTGGTAGGAGATGCTGCTGTGCTATCTCCAGTGGGGAGGGAGGCCCTGCCACTGAGCCCTGTCCGATTTAAGGAGTTTTCAAGGGTAGCTCCGACCAACAGTGATTCCTGCCTTAGGCACTGACTTTAGATCTAACCCTGATAAAATTCCAACGCCACTGCGTTGTCCCCATTATAAAAATGGTGACCCCTGAAACGCAAAGGGATTAAATTCCTCCCTTAAGGTCACATCGCTGTTGCATGACACAACTGGACTTTAGTCCTTGAGCCCAGGCCTGCCTCCCAAATCCACGCCCCATTGTCCATAATTTGCCACTGAGTCAAGAGGAGATTGTTTCCCCTCCCACCCCAAGCTCTAGGACCAAGCTCCTAGATCTGAGGAGATGTTGGGGTGGGATTTGGGGGAACTGTGTTCCCCCTGGAAGGGAGAATATTTGTTCTTTTTCTTTTTTTTGAGACAGAGTCTCACTCTGTTGCCCAGACTAGAGTGAGTGGGGTGGCATCAGCCTAGCTCACAGCAACCTCAAACTGCTAGGCTCAAGCAATCCTTCTGCTCCAGTTTCCCGAGTAGCTGGGACTACAGGCATGCGCCACCATGCCCGGCTGAATTTTTCTGTGTATTTTTAGTTGGCCAATTAATTTCTTTCTATTTTTAGTTGAGACGGGGTCTTGCTCTTGCTCAGGCTGGTTTTGAACTCCTGGCCTTGAGCAATCCTCCTGCCTCGGCCTCCCAGAGTGCTAGGATTATAGGCGTGAGCCACTGCGCTTGGCCTGGGAGAATATTTGTTCTTTATTCAAACTCACTTTGTTCTGAGAGAGATCTCACCATAGGGAGGGAACTGGCTCCTGTATTCCTCCTTCTCTCTTGAGTTTTAAAATTGCCTGAAAAAGCAGGGAGGGTCAGCCTACTCCATAGACAGAGAGAGCACCACTGAAAAGACTTCTAGGGGCAATATTTTCTCCACAGGCCGGTTCCAGGAATTAGTTCCTGTGAAACTCAGCATTTCTAATCTGGGCTAATGTCGGAACAGGTGCCAAGGAGAGAAAGCCATTCAAGAACCTGACTTGAAGTTGAGGCACAGGGAGAAGACCCAACAGTCGGACGAGACCCAGAACAGGCAGTGAGAACAAAGGCAAGAGGTAGAAGGTTGGAAACTTTGGGACCTGTTGGGATGGGGAGGATTTGGATGCTGATTTCAAGGTCAAGTTCATTTTCTTGATCTCCGCATACAATTTTCCAAAGGAATAAATGAGACAAAACATTAATCCAGTCTCGGGGTTTCTTTTCTTTATTTCCACCTTTCAAGTTCATGAGAGGTGAGGTCAGTAGGTGTGAGTGTCCCTGTGCGCCTCCAAATTTACGTGTGGCCCCAAACAAGCCCTCGAGTCCCCAGAGCATCTGTTTGCTGAGCCTCTCGCTTACGCCAGCCCTGCCGGAGCCCACAGAGCTCACCCCCCATTGGAGATTCCTTTTCGACATATGTGCTCGGAATTCAAAGGAAACAGAGCGAGCAGAGGATTGATTTCTTACCGTTTGAAGACTGAAGAGGAGAAGAGGCCCGGAGCATCTGACTGAGGGGGCTGGGCAGGAGTTGCTCAGGCTGGGCCCTGGGATGGCAGCCACAGAGATCCCCAGCCCCAAGGACAGCCTGGCGCCGCTCCACGTCTGCAGGGCACGTTCCAAAACTGCCGCAGCTGAGTGCTGCCCAAGGCCACATCCTCCTTCCTCCCTCTGGAGGACGGGGCACAGGCCAGAGGCACCAGAGGGGCAGCAGGGAGGGAGGAGCACTGACCTTCACGTCAGTGAGAACTGAGTTCAAATCCAGCCTCCACCACTTATTACCGTGTTTCCCCGAAAATAAGACAGGGTCTTATATTTATTTTTTCCTCAAGAAGACACCCTAGGGCTTATTTTCAGGGGATGTGTTATTTTTTTTAAGTATGGCACAACAATCTACATTTATTCAAATATAGTTAAGTGGTCTTCTTCTGGAACATCATCATAACTCTCCAAACCCCGAATTCCGTCCTGAATTTCTTGCGACTCTGTTTCCTTTAAAACCATTGGCTCCAATCTCTCATGTCGAGCAATAGAGCTCTCATGGGGCAGATGAGAAGGGCTGCTCATCTTCTTTACCGCTGCACGACGAAATGCATGGGTTGTGCAGATGCGCTGTGTAGCCACGCCCATCACTAGGGCTTATTTTCGGGGTAGGGCTTATATTGCGCAAATGCTTAGAAATCCTGCTAGGGCTTATTTTATGGGTTGGTCTTATTTTCGGGGTAACACGGTAGATGTTTGACCTCTGGCAAGTAATGTAACCTTGCTCAGAATCAGTTTCCTGACCTGTAAAATGAGGAAAATAATAATAATATCTCCCTTTTAGGGTGGTTATGAGAATGAAATGAAATAATGCACGTGAAGTTCTTGGCATGTGGCGATGATGTTTATGGAAGCAACTGTAATTATCAGTGGAATTAAAGTCGGGGCTCTTGGGTGCTTGTTCTTGGGTTTTGCAATGAAAACGACCCCAGACAACAAGCTGATGGGAGTCCCCTGGCTAGGCCAGGGTGAGTCCAGGAAGCTGAGATGCCTTCACCGTTCACCTGGCAGTCACCAACCGCTGATCAGGTTGGGAAGTGCTGGCCACTTCGGAGCAGCGTTTTCAACTCTGAAAATGCGTGGAACATGCAGAAAACAGAGCCTGTGCCAAGTCTGCTCTTGGAAGCCATGCTGAAGGGACAGGGACAAGGTGTCTCTCAGGCTGAGTGAAAGTGCAGATCACTTCTCATGGAGGTCATGACAACGGTGACAACAATGACAGCCTGTCTTCACAGAGTGAGACTCCTTGCACCCAGGACTGTCTCCAGGGGCTTGGGAATAGGGTCCCTTGGGGAATCCTGGAATAGGATGTTGTTTGGTACTTTTCAGAAATAGCAACAAGGACCCTCAGCTGAGGACAAAGGTTCTGAAGAAACAGTTGAGTGTCAGGGCGTCCCCCTGTTCTCCCAAAAGATGGCCCAGTGACACTGCTGCCCCAGCCCCACCCACGGCCCTCTCCTCACCACTCTCCTCCCTCGGTCAACAGGAATGCACAGCTGAGCAGGGAACTGGGGGGAGGGAGAAGAACCAGCAGGAGTTTGGGATGTACTGGGCTAGTGGACATGCTGTGGTTCCCTCCTCCCCATGGGGCGGAAAAAGTGATGGGATTTTCAGAACGTCCCTCATGGAGAATGGGGACCCTGCAGCGAGGGGAGCCCCACAGCTCTGAAGGGCAGAACCCAGGTGAGGCAGCTCCCTCTGGTCAAGGGTTCTTCCCAGCGAGGGGCTCAACTGTGGGCCATGGGCCGCCAGCACTCCCGGCCAGGCTGAGACCAGGGTGAGAGAAGTGAGGCATTCACCCCAGGTGCAAAATTCCAGGGGGTGCCATGCCTCAGCAGTCAAGATAAATAATATTTCAATGCACAATTTAAAAAAATTAAAATTAATACAACCACCCATGATGAACCAACCTCTCTCACAATTTTAAATACAACAGGGGCAGTAGTATTGATGTTTCCCTTTGCTGTGGGCTGCAGTATGGCTTGGCATGGCATCCCCTGTAGGTGGGGAGAGGAGAGCCTTGGACCAGAGGGGACATCTAGGTGGCACGCCAAAGCACCCATGACACTCAGGAGGAAGGCAAGCGAGGTTCAGGGCCAGGTGGCTGGACGATGCAGCTGGATGCTTAACCACTGCCCTCTACTGCCAGGAGGCATCAGAGGAAGTATTTGGAGGGAAAGAAAAGAGACACAGAACAGAGACCAGCATTCAGGAAACGTGGGGAAGGAGTGTCGTGGTGCCAAATCAAATCTACTCATTGCTCTGTGACATGTAAATGCCAGCAGGGCTATAAACAGCTGGGAGCTGGGTCACAGTGCTCCAGGGCCTGTGCCTGTGGGCGTGGGGACCCTCTGGGCTCTGATCAGGAGAGACGGCACCTGCCTTGGCCGCTGGGCAGGATCCTGTGCTGCCGGGGGACACGGTCAGATTGAGGTAATAATGTCCAAGGACGAGGGTGTTTGCTTGTCCCTCTCTCGCCATCGCTCCAGCCTTCTGAGTGATGTAGGGCTCCTGCCTGGACATGTTCCCAGCTGCTTAAATGACAAATCGGGTAGGTCCCCGGTGCTGGGTCTGTGAACTTGAGTCTGATGGACTGCAGGCTGCGATGGATGGACGGATGGGCTCTTTACATTGGGCCCTGTCTTGGTGCCAAAGACTGTCCCCAAGGCCACCTGCGTAATTCACACCTCTCCTTCCACACCTTGATGTCTGCTCCTCCCCCGGCTACTGACAGAGCCTAAAACAAGAGGTTTTCCTCTGCTGAGCTGTTATAAATCTCCAGCTTAGCAGATGGCAGGGTGCTTGCCTTGGCTTGGCTGTCCCTGTAAGTGAGTCTCCTCCGTCATGACAGGTGGCCCCGCGCTCGGACATACATTTGCCTAACTGGAAGCACCCCCTCTATTTAACAACTCCGTCTCTCAGCCAACTCCTTTGCATGGCGTTGTCCCTGGGTTGATCGTTTCTGATCAATACGAGTTGTCAGCGGGCTCTGGGACATCCGCGCCGTCGTGTCGGACGGTGGAGCGTGCGTCCTGGCTTGGAGCTCCGACAGGCCCCGGCCTCCTGCGTAAACATAGCGCCAAAGGTTAGCCTCTGCTCTTCTCATCAAGCTTAAATTTAGCAAAATTAGGATATGGATTTTCCTTTATTCTCTGTGATCACAAATGTAATGTCAGATTTTTTTTTTTTAATGTCAGATTTTTTTTTTTTTCCCAGAGAGCTTTTCATCCCACCTCTACTCCATATCAAGGTTGTCAGGACCATAATTTATTCATACTTTTGACCTCCGGGGAGGACAATATCCAAAGGGTCAGGGAGTGTTATTGGATGTCAGGATGGAAATTCACTGCCCTGGCTCCTTTGCAACGTTACGTTTAATCAGGCCCGCACCTACGTGGCCGAGGCGTCGGCCGCTGTAATTACCCCTGAAGGGTTACCCCCCCACCCCTGTATTAGTAATTACACAATATTTATGCATTTTCCAGCATCCTCAGTGTGCAAGGCAGTCAGAGCCTGCTTGGTTTATCTCTGTAAGAAAGTAGAGGTCAGTGATTTCTGCCCCTCCGCTTGGGTCACCATGGTGACCTCCCAGGACCTCCTGCCAGGCCAGGACAGGGATGAGGGGGCCGTGGAGGGTCCTGCTGTGGGCTGGGCCATCTCACTTGCGTGGTCCCCTTGCCAGGCTTATGGTGCAGCCCTTTTACCCAGAATGTCAAGGCCCAGGCAACCCCTGACGCTTAATGATTTTCTGAGAACTCTGTGTAGAGGCCTAGGGGGCTGGAGGAACAATTAATCAATGCTAAATAATAACAATAGTTATTCTCTGATTCATGAACGGAATAAATCCCTCATTCCTTGCCCACAACAGACACAGTCCGGACGTGCACGGCAGAGCCTGCGAATGCGTTAGAATTCTTGCAGAACGACTTCTTGCATGTCTTTCAAAGGGTCCTGTTTTCCCAGTCACTGTAAACGGCTTGGGAAGAGCTTTCTTAAACCCCACTGCATTTTGACTGGTTTGCCCCATCCTGCTGGAGGCAGCCCGGGGATAAGGGACTGGATCAGGCAGTGGGCGAGAGTCAGGAGAGTCAGATTAAGGGCTTTGGAACCAGCCAGACCTGTGTCTGTACACTTCCCTGCTGTGTAACCTTAATCGCATCGCTTAACCCCTCTGAGCCTCAGTTTCCTCCTTTGCAAAATGAGAGCAAACATTGTACCTGTCCACAGGGCTATCGAGACGATGCGATATACTGAATATGAATTGAGATGGAGAACATTTTATTTTCTTCAAAGCTGGTACAAGAGAGAGACTCTGATGTGAAAAGAACGCCTTGATGAGCTCGCTTGGGGTTGAGCCCCCCGAGCCTGGGATCGACTATGTCCAGGCTTCAGAGTAAGTCAGAGGCTGCACTGCAAAGCAAAGACAGAGGAACTAGGGGCTGAGGGTGTGTGGGGGGGAGGGAGAAGGAAGGGGTGAATAAAATGGGGAGTGGTGTGCAAAGCACCCTTCCCAGTGACCTTTCCCCAAATCTTCTTGAAACATTCAAGAAATGCCAGGACACTGGTGAAGGGCTAGGAGCCTTGGATCCAGGAGGCCCAGGGCCCAGAGAGAGCCTGTAACTCTCGCAGGTCACGGACATCTTCAGGAAGGACTTGGCCTTCAAAAGGGGAGGGGGGAGTGATGACCAGGGAAATGTCACCTTCAATGCAAGGGATCTCCCAGCAGGTGTCTAGCACAGTGGCTTCTGGTAAAATGCACAGTAAATGGTTGCTTTGATAAATGTAAGAATTATCCCCTTAGTCTGGATGAGCTGGTGTATGAGATTAATTCCCAAAGAAAACCAGGATTGGAGAAGCAGAGTCTCCCATTTTTTAACTCCTACAGCCTTGGAGAAAGAACTGGTAGAACTGAATGTTGTTCAGGTACCTACAAAGGTGGGCTGTTGAGAAAACAGATCCCATCAAGAATTTTTATCTTATCAACGTCATAGGTCTCATGTGCCTTACATATGGGTCAGTATAAACCATTTGTATTGTGAACTTATTTCATTTTTTCAGTACCACTTTCTTGGAAACAAAATGAGTTTATTTTTTAATTCAGATGCACCCTCCTTTCAGGGATAGTGCAGGCAAAGACTGACAAGAAGAGAATCAGGCAGGGGGTGGCGTGGCTGACTTGCTGCCTAAAAACCCTGCTTTTGTAGTCATATTTGAGAAGGCAGCAGCATGATTCAAATTTTAACTTATCGCCCCAAGAAAAGAAAGTAGGAGTTAAAAATCTTGGCATGCCAGAGGTCACCTGTTATCCTTATTTTGTCTTTACCACAATTACTTCCAGTAAACATATATTAAAAAAACCAAAACAAACAAACAAACAAACAAACAAACAAACAAAAAACCCTGTAGC
Organism: Mirza zaza; assembly: GCA_008750895.1. Classification (NCBI taxonomy): domain Eukaryota; kingdom Metazoa; phylum Chordata; class Mammalia; order Primates; family Cheirogaleidae; genus Mirza; species Mirza zaza. The sequence goes on from VSMD01098427.1 coordinate 25,144, forward strand.
CTCTGCAGTGCTTAGCACAGTGTCTTCCAAGAGTGTGTGCAGTGAGTGTTGGAGGAGGCAATGAGTGGGGGTTTCCTGAAACTGAGCTGTGCTTTAAAGAGACTCAGCTGCCACTATGGTTTTAAAAACAGGAACGATGATGTTTAGGGGAGGATATCAGGAGATTGGAAAGTATCATTCAATAAATATTGATCGAAGGTGTCTTCTGGTATATAGTGATCACGATGCAGGAGGGGAGTAAAGGCTGCTTCTCTTCTCTTTTACAGTGTGATAGTTCTGGAAGCTTCCTCGAGGGACTCTTGGTGACCTTATCATTGTGGTCTGGTGTTATGGGTTGAAATTTGGCCCCCTGAAAGTTATGTTGATGTCCTAACCCAAGAACCTCAGAACGTGACTTATTTGGAAATAGGGTAGTTGCAGATGTAATTGGTTAAGATGAGGTCATAGGCGGATGTGATTGGGTAAGATGGGCCCTTAATCCAATGTGACTTATGTCCTTATAAGAAGAGGGAAATTTGGGCCCAGAGACCGAAACAGACAGCGAGATTATCATGTGACGACAAAGGCAGAGATGGGAGAGATGCAGCCACAAGCCGAGGGTCGCCAAGGATTGACAGCTGCCATGAGGAGCCAGGAAGAGACCAGGAAGAGTCTAGTCAGAGTCTCAGAGGATATGTGGCCCCTTGAACACTTGATTTTGGACTTCTAGCCTTCAGAACTTGGGGAAAATTAATTTCTGTTGTTTTCCAGTTTGGTTTTTTGTGACTGCAGCCGTAGGAAACCAAGATGGCGGGCTTCTGTGGAGAGGGTGTGGTGACAGAGATACGGGGACACTATGTGCTGGCCAGGGAGGATTCTTCGGGCTGCACTACGGCTGTGAGGACATAGAAGAGGCACAGGCCACGATGGAATCACTGCAGTGGCCAGTGGGCCCCTGAGAAAGCAATTTAAATTGTGCTGCCTCACGTCCTACAGCCACACGGGCGGCAGACTTGGAGCCAAAAGACGGAGCTTCTGGCCCCAGCTCTACTGCTTCAATTGGCCAAGCCATCGTCTCTCCTCTGTAAAATAGGGACACATTGCCTTGGAATTTTCCTTCACTTGTGGAGTTTAACACAATCTCCCCAACATGACAGAGACCTTCAGGGTCAGAAATCTTATCTCTTCCCACCTGCCCAGGTGCTCAGAGTGTGTTAGGCATGTTTTGCGCAAAGCCCCACGAGGACATTGGCCATGTCTGTTTCACTTACCACTGCAGACTCGCTGTCTAGCACATACTTGGGGCTCAGTAAAGGTTCATCAAACCTTTGGGTGATGTGTTAATAAATGAGGGCCATGTACTGAGCCAGTGAGCACAGGGACTGTACCCCGGGGCTATCCTGTGCGTGCACCTGACACTCATGTGGGCGTGGGATGCATGCCCAGCCACGGAGTGTTCTCAGCCCCAGATCACTCTTACCCTGTGTCTCAGATCGAGGGAGGCCCTCTGCTATGGACCTCACGTCTCTGGGTCTCCATTTCCACCTGCCGACAGGAGAATGGGTAGGGGTGGGGGGAGACGAGGCCAGGCTGGGTTCAAGGGTGGTGCTGCGGCAAAGTTGCCCCAAAGGTGCAATGGAATTTGGTGAGATTTGGCTTGTCTAGGTTGCTGCAGCCTAGAGAGTGTCTGAGTGGTCCCAAAGAGCTTTGAGCCGAAAACGACCAACCCAGTGCAATGAAGTCAGCACCTGGACTAAGATCAGAGCGTCACCCACAGAAACAAATACATGGCAAGACGGTCTTCTCTCTACAAGACAGTCCTGCCAACCTGCCTCCCTTCTTTCCTCCTCTTTTTAGAGTGAAACGGACCAAACAGACCTTCATGCTTCCGTCTTCCGGCCCTGCGCTCACTTGGAAATACGTTTCGATCAGATCTGAGCAGGTTTGCCTCATTAGGTTTTCCTGTTCATCCTTGTCAAGATTTCCCACTTGACCACCGTGGCATTATTTCCGTGGTTAGCTGTCTCAGGGGAGAGGGCCAGTGGCTGGAAAGGAAAGGTTTAACAAGGAGTCGCTCGCCCTTCATTGCCCGCGGCCCCACTGCAGCCCTAGGAAACAGCACATTCAATTTAACAAGGACATCAGCGACCGCCCTCTCCCTCCCCACACCTCCCTGTACTCCAGTCCGGACTCTTTGGGGAAGTAGGGGTCAGAGGCTGCCCTTTCTGGATTGAATCTGGATGGAAAACCGGCTCCTGAGAGTTCAGTTCCCTTTGAACGGAACTGTCGGCTCCCTCTTCTTCCAAAGGAAAATTTATGACTCCAATTTTTACAATTTACATCTTTCATTTAATATTCCAGCCTTCTTTCCCTAAGGCTTCCAGCACTGCTCTCGTCAGAAGGGACTACTTATTTCCCAAACGCTTTTTGCATTATTAGTTTCATTTATTATTTTTATGTTTTCTACTGGGTCCATGTACATATCATTTCTCTGAGATCCCCGGAGCAACTGACAATGAGCTGGGAGCCATCATCTCTCAGCAGTCGGAAGCTAAGATGCTGTCATGGCTTCTCCAGGGAAAAGGTTTCTCGCTTGTGCATTTAAAATTAGCCCCAATTAACCCCTCATCAACCGGCCCAAAAATGTCCATGCAGATGTTGTCAAACCTTCTACTCCCTATTCTTGTCTGGTTTAAGTGGACAAAATGCGAAATTCTAACTTCTCAGAGAGCTGAAATGCTCTTCTTCCACATCCATTTATCTTCTGGAGATACTTAAAGTCTGAGAAGACTGGAGCATAAAAACTCCATAATTGTTTTAAAGTGGAAGGGCACATTGATTTTACTTTGTCTTTGAAAATCATTTTATTTCTGTGAAATAAATGTGGAACAGCGGCAGAACCGCTGTGTGTCCTGTAAGAGCTGCCAGGAGAGTGCCAAGGAGCCCATGCTGGGTGGCAAGAATCCTTACTGGATGCCCCATGTCACTTTCAGAACCAGCAAAGCCCATTGACAAAGTCACCTTTCTAGAGCAGTGTTTGTCAGACAAATTTTGAGTTATCATGAGTGTAAATAATTTCTCACTATGCTTCTAAGGAGCAGGAATGTCTGCTAGAAGGGTTTCTGTTTGTCTCTGTGCAAGAGAATTGCTGCGAGCATATGTTCCGGTAACTCGGGCTGGAGAAGTCCCAGCAGAATCACAGTGATTCCGACAACGGTTGCTGGATTGTAAGCTCTTTGCTGGGAAGGCCTTTGTCTACCCACCCCGTGTCTTCTGCTGCAGATCCTTACCCCGAGCCTCACGATGGATAAAGCCTATCAGTTAGGAGAGGCGCAGAGGCCTGGCGGGCCTGGGTTGGGGACGGTTTGGGGTCAGGCCCCTTTGTGTCCCATCAGCTCCACTGCTAACCTCCCTAATCCTGGCCAGCTCGCCAAGGCCTCCTCCAAATAGGCTCACCCTATCTGGCTGTGAAACGCCGAGGAGGCCACACAGGGAAGGCCTCGGGTTAGCTGGTGGCCTCGTTTATTTAGGGCTGAGTCACTCACATGTTCACCCATGCGTGGGTGCAGCCCTACGAACGTACCATGTGACCCAAAGGCCACAGATTCCAAGGTACTCTGGGAGATTTTGAAAATGCCCACGGGAACAAAGGCAGGTACATGGAGCTCACGCTGAAGGAGAAGCTCCTATCGACGTATTTACACCCTCGAAGTCCTTCCTCACTCTTTATGTCATTTTTACATCCTTAGCTGGTCAAAAATGACTCATTTTCTGTTTCACACTGGATCCTTTCTGACAGCACTATCTGAAGTTAAAAATTTCTTTTTTTCCTATTGCCAGAGTGAAAAAAATAAAACTTTGTCCAGAATGAGGACTGATCTAACTGAAAATCTGACTAAATTTGGGTCGGACATGTTGATGAGGAAGAATTGATACGAATTGGGCCAACACGTGGTGTGTTCGTTTCTTAGAGGTAATGGTGAATTAAGAACAATGAAAAAAGAAAGGTCTATCTTTAAATATATATATATATATATATATATATCTTTTCTGAAAAACACCGTGTACCGCTTATGAACCTCCTTGGGAATGGACTGTCGTTCACGTTGAGACTTAGGGACATGGTTTGATGCCCATTACTCTACCCCCAGATGAACAGTAAGTCTCCGAAACGGTACTTACAGTCTGTAATACTATTACCACTTGGTCTGCTGTGGGGTCCCTCAGTCACTTTTTCAATTAAAACAGGCCCAACTCTCTATTAACCTTTTGTCTGCTGCTCCATCCTTCATGCTGCTGTTGCCCTGAGTCGGCCAGGCACGTATTAAAAAAGGCATATATTACTGTAAGCCACAGCCAAGATCTCTGTCATTAGAAAGATGAAGTATCATTTTTTCATTAAAAAATATGAGACAGTTTCTCATACTCCCAACTGCTGGGCCTGCCTGCAGTCTCTTTGTTAGAGGAGATGGCAGGTGACTCCCACCACCCACCATCCCCTGGCTGGGAAGCCCACCGAAGCTCTTCCTCATGGAAGATGGGCCAGGGAGGAGTTTGGTCCCCAGGGGGCAAAGCGGCAGCCTTTGACCTTATTTCGGAAAACTGCTTTTAGGTGAAGCACTGGACTCAGTTTACCAGATGTTTGAGCAAGTAAATAAAATTGCACTCTTCATGTCATCTGCAGCTGCACAGAAAATCAGGTGACTTTCTGAGTCCCCTTCTTGCCTTCTCACATGGGAAGCAGAGAGCTTCGCAAGGAACAGAAAGTCTAGGCCACACGTCTGTGGCCTGGATCTCTCTTGCTTTCAAGTCTTACAAGAAGCCGCCTTGAGTGACCAATCGGTCATGTTACCGACGTTCATGTCGACTTAGGAGATAAGCAGGCCCCGGTGTCTGGAACCCAGCCACCAGTGCTATCTTTGCAGTGCTAGGTGACAGCTATTTAGGGTCAGTGTCCTGGCTTCAGGTTTTCAGAACATTCTAGAATTGTCTTTCTTTTTCCATTCCAACCTGAATAAGGGGGCAAGGTACCATGACCATTGGTTCTTTGGAAAACCACCTTGGTAATGTTGACCTGGGTATGGGAATACGTTTGGCCATGACTATTGCTAAAACATCTGGCAGATTGCACCTGCCCATGTAACCCTTTGCCTTTCCTTCCAGCCGACCTTATAGGTAGGGCCTGATTTAGTGGAGGAAGGTGAAAGCTTCCAGCCCTGCCTCTCTGTGTCCCCCCTGCCCTCCCCACCTCAGAATCCTAGGCCCCTCCTCCCTCCCTCCCTGGCAAACCCTCCAGCTGCCTCAGCCGAAACTGACTCACAGGAAGGAGGCTAGCATCTCATTCAACCCACCAAACTTACAGACCGTGCTGATTGGCGCCAGGACTAGTTTATGATTTGATTTTACCTGTAAATACCGTGAAGCGATTCTTTGATTCATCTCTAATGGAACACCTTTCCTGGGCCATTTGTTAGCTCCTTCCAGCCCAGCCAGCTCGCCTCCTGGGAGCATCAGAATCATCCTGCCTCCAGCTTCCCACGTGCCAGATGTTGTGTGATGCAGTTTCGTGCAGTTGTTAATGGAGGTGCCAGGCTGCCCAAGTTCAAAGTCTGGCTGTACTGAGTACGAGCTCTATGCACTCCGAAAAGTTACTTGACATTCCGAGGTCATTTTCTCACCTGTTAAATTGGGATGTAACAGAATTTGCCTCCTGGAATTACTATGACAATTAAATGAGATTATCATGAAAGTGCTAGTCTGTGCCTGGCACAGAGTTAAGGGCTCAACAAGTGCCAGCTGCTATTATTTTCAGCTAGTCGCTATCACATACTTACCTCTTTGACCCTTAGGAAGATCCTTTGAAGTAGGTATTTTACCCATGTTTTACTGATGAGGAAATTAAGGCTCCATGGGTGAGTTGTGGCGCTGGTACTCACACCCTGCCTGTGGCTTCCCAAATGTTTGATTTTTCTACGTGCTTCCAACTCTCATCTCCTGCCTGGGCTCTCAGCAAATGATGTTATCTGTTAAAAATGGATACCCTGCCCCCAAAGCATGCACTACACCTCCTCAGTGCCTCTCCATGCTACCCCAAACTCGCCACGTCTTCAATCACATCTCTACTCCACTCCAAGGCAGCCACTATGCCTCTTATTCCTGCCCTTCCGGCTTCCTTCAGGCCTCTGCTCCAGGAAATTTCACTGTCCTCTTGCTTCTACATCTTCCGTCTCTCCCTCTCCATTGGCTCAGTTCCCTGAATTAAATTTTATCCCTGTTAACAACAACAACACTCCTTAGTCTCCTACCCGCTGCTGTGCTGGAGCTAACTCCTTCCTACCAGCTCCAGAGAGCTGATTGTCAAAATCTCAGGAATTTTGTAAGATGGTTGACATCACTTTGGTAGCTTGAAATCAGCCGTGGTGGGACTATTTGCTCTATAGACATTGGTAGCAAATGCTTCAAATCAGGGCTTTAATTTTTGTTTCTGGAGAGTCGGTTGTTAAAATCTACCAATGCACCATGCCTCTTAGCCTCACGTTCCCAACTTCCAGTCCATCTCTTCTTGCCTTCAAAACTGAAGTTCTTGAAAGAGTGGCTTATACTTTCTCTACCTCCCTTTCCAGATTACATCTACTCCTCTCCAAAAGCAAGGAAGCTTTGCCTCTGCTCTTACCATCAAAGCCAGCAGTGACTCCAGTCCATTTGGACTCCACAGCCCTTGGGGCTCTCTCCCCCTTAATAACCGTGACTGCTGGGGCTGACGGGACACTCTCTTGGTCCCCCACCTCTCTGATCACTCTTCGTCATTTCCTCTGGATCCTGGCATTCTATCTTTGTGCTTCTTCTCTTCTTTCTAGACTCACCAATCTTATCTACTCCACGATGTCAAATATGACCCAAGTCTTCTTGACCTCCTGTAGCAGGTGCGTTATGTGCAACACATCACATCTCTGCAGGACACTGCATTTTAGTGTGACCGTCTGAATGACTCCACGCACACGTGAGAATGCGCTGGGCGGCTCTCCACTTTCCTGCCTCAGTCTTTTTTCTGCAGCCGTGGAAGGCCCAACTTGAGTGCAGGGAGTGCGGAGGACTTAGCACTCTCTGGGTGCAACGTTTGACCGTTGGGGGCCGTGAGTGGGAGGACAGTTGCTCCAGCTTCTCATCCTTTAGAGGGACAGTTCCCAAGTGCTGTCTGCATAGCTTCTCAGAGTCGCCAGCGAGGTTGGGCTTCAGGTGCCTACTGATATGAGAACTCAGGAGCACACCCTCTCTTGGCTTTTCTTCATTCCCTGTTTCAATCTCCCCTCTTCTTCTCTCTGTTTCCTGGCATCACCTCCCAGCTAAACTTCCTATACCCACGTCTGTGTCCCAGATTCTCCTTTTGGGGGAACCCAACCTCGGGTACTCTAAGGTTAAACTTTCAGTGCCAAACTCACTTCAGATCTCATCTCAGGAACTGGAGCACCTACCTACAGACCTATATATCATTTCAGGATCAGTGTGATCTTGAACCCATTATATGGATTTCTGCCTCTGCTTCTCTGTACTCTGGATCAACCCGTATTAGCACAATCCACCCAAGTTCCCAAGCTAGAAATCCCGGAGCAGATCCCTCTCTTTTACTTTACCCACCACACCAAATTATTCAAGTCTTTTAACTTGGAAATGGCTCTCGAACCCGTCTCTAGGGTTCAGGAAAATTAATAGAAAATCCTCAACTCACCAGAGGCCCTTTCTCCTCCAACAGAGAAATTATGCAAGCATTTCCCTTGCGTTCACACACACAAAAAGTAGCATGGAGGTTTTGTAGGTGCAAAACGCTCTCAAAACATAAGAGAAATGCTTTCTCTGCATGTATGTATGCTAGGCCTGAGATGCCTTCTTCCCTCTTCACAAGAAGAGGCTGCTGTTTTAACCACTAAAATCACAGAAATCATTGCTTAGTTGGATAAGATGTGTTTTTGAAATGCCAACCAATGGAATAGTCATTGTAATATGATAAAGTCTATAGCCCACTGGGTAAGTTCTGCTTCCTTAGACTTCTGGGATCTGGACCCCTCTTACAAGCCCTGGGGTCCTGGCAGGGTCTTAGGTGGAAGCGATTAATAGATGCATGTTTCTCATTCTCCACTGCCCCAACTGCCAGGGCACTGCTCTATTTTAAGTTATTGTAACAACAAGTATCTTTCGTTCAGCTGTCACCATTGAAGCTTGGCACCATTTCCCCTAAAGACTGACATTTTCTAGACCAACAGCTGACCCCAGAGTCCTCCTGAGATGATGGTATTCCCTCTCCCAGAAATCTGGGTTGGGAGTCAGAGAGGCTGACATACTCGGTGCCAACAGTGGCTCTGGTGTAAACTGTCACCCAGTGCAGAGTGTCTTGACCACCGAGGCAGCCGTTTCTAGGTGATGATCAGTGACTGACATTGACAAGCATCAGAAAAGCCAATCTGAAGAAAGAAGCAGGAGAAAGGTGCAGAAAGAAACATAGGTGAGACCCAAGAATGCAGAGAGGTGCAGATTCTAGTTGTTTGGCATTATAAACAATGCTTTGAAGAACATCCTTACACATACACATCTCTCCATATCTATGATGAATTCTTTTTTTAATGATGAATTTCTGCAAGTGGAGTTTCTGGGTCAAAAATATTTACAATTTAAGGATTTGAATATGTGTTGCCAAATGAACCTTGAAAACTTTTTATCTCAATTTTTACTCCTACTTATATAGTCTGTGTTTGGGTCCTTGTGCTCTTGTATTCCCTAGATATTATCCCTTAAAGAAAAAAATGGGAGCCATTTGAATAACATAAACATACATGCCATAGGAAAAGAAATAAAAATGACTGCTGAATACATAGAAAGATGCCCAGACGCACTTATAATGGGAGAAATGCAAATTGAAATTATCCTACAGTTCACTCTTTACCCATCCATTTGGTAAATTCCAAGTAAAGGCCATGTCTTCTATTTTTGACACCACTGCCATGTCCCTACTAACCAGAAGAACACATGGTTTCAGCAATCAGCTGCAGAACGATGGAGAATCCACTGGATTCCAGTTTGGCTACTTAATTGCATTTTTTGTACTAGCTTCAAAAGTCACGTGTTCCACTCTGACCCTCAGGATCTTTGCTGTCAAGATGAAGATAAAAATCTTTACCTCAGAGAAAAAACAGTCACACTCACACATTTTGAGTGGGTGTGTAAATTGAGAAAACCCTTGTAGAAGGTAATTTGGCAACCGCTTTCAAAATTAAAAATGCATATATCCTTGGTCCCAGTGATTTCACTTCTTGGAATTCGTTCTATAGATACCCTGGCATAATTGAGAAATGACGTATGTTCAAGGTTATTCATTGCAGCATTGGTTACAAGGGAAAAGATTGGAAACCACCTAAGTAAATTGTTATACATCTACAGAATGAAAAATTATTTACCAATAAATAAAAGAAAGCTCTTAATACACCCATATGAAAAATGCTCTAATATATATTGTTAAGAGGAAAAAGCAAAGCATGAAACTGTATATGTAGTATGCTATATTTGACTTAAAAGGGATGAAAATTATAGATAATAATGCATGCTGGTATTTACTTGTATTTATATAAAGAAACTCTAGAAGAATACGCAAGGTATTTATTCTATAACAGTGGTTACCTGTTTGAGCTGTGGTGAGTCCTGGGCACCTGGAGGACAGAGGTGGCAGCAAGGCTTTTCACTGCATCTTTGTTTCATGATTTTGAAACTAAGTAAATATATTTCTTATTGAAAAAATAAAATGAAAATCTAACTTAAAACACTCACTTTTTCAATTTAAAATTTTACCTTGCCTTGAAAATATTTAGTCAGTTTGAACATTTTTTCAGAGGCCTTTTGGCCATCTGCATTTCTTATGCAGGAATTATTAATACGTCATTCATCTCCTTTGCCAATTTTTTATTTAAAATTGAAGCTTCTCTTCTTATTCAATGTAAGTGCATCTTATATATTGAGAATACTAACCTCTGCCTCTTGTATATATTTCAAATGTTTTCCCCAGTTTTTTGTTTACCATTTAAATGTTAACAGTACTTGATTTGATATATAGGAATTTAAAATTTTTATGGAGTAAAGTCTATCCATTCTTTTATTTGTAAACCTTTCTTTCTTTGCAAATATGATTAGAAAATGACTAGCTTTTCTAATATTCACCTGTATTTTCTTCTAGTTCTTTTAGAATTATTCTCATTCAGAGTTATTCTCATTCTCTTTTAGAATTATTCACAATTATTCTTATCCTTGATTGTTTTGGAATTTGTTTTCACGTGCTGTATGAAGCTGGAGTATAGCTTTTCTTTTTTAGCAAGTAGCTAATCAGTTGTCCTCACACTTCACTGACTAAGTCATCCTATGCCCACCCACTTGAAATGCCAGCTTTATTGTAAGTTAATTTTGCGCTTGGGCCTGTTTCTGAGCTTTCTGTTTTGTTCCTCCACTGATCTAACGTGCCTAGACCTGCGCCAGAGCAACCGGGCCCTCGTTAGGAAACCACTGTGCTCTTTTGAGCTCAGAGCTTTGTGCTTCCACACAGCCTTTGCCGAGACCCCGGGCTGGGTCTGAGCCTTCCTCGGTGAGTCCCTGTGACCTGCCCCATCATGTGCCCTAACAGGGATGGGTTTCCTCCACACGCACTGCAGCTGAAGGCGCGTTATCCCCACCAATCCGAGAGCTCTCCAAGTAGAGGCCACGTCCTCTGTTTTTGATACAGCTCCCACGTGGCTACCACCCAGAAGAGCACGTGGTTTCAGCAATCAGCTGTGGAACGATGGAGAATCCACTGGACTCCAGTTTGGCTTTTCATAGCATTTTCATACTAGCTTCGAAAGTCACGTACGTGTCCACTCTGACCCTCAGGACCTTCGCTGTGGAGATGAAGATTAAAATCCTTACCTCAAAATGTTAGTGTGAGGATCAAGCTAAGTGATACTCTTAAACATTCCTGGCCCAGGTCTGGCATACAGGAGGGCCTCCATAAAGGTTCATTTATTCATCCTTTAAGGTTCTTGTTCATCAAATATATATGAATGTTTTGATTGATTTATTCCTTCCTCCATCATCACACACTTAGCTATGCTGAATTAACTTCTCCCATAATGGCTTCTTAGGCAAGAGACGAGGAGAGCCTGCCAATGGGTTCCCAGATGGCTTAAAGCCAGATAAGGTCCCCAACCACCTCCTGTTGGGGTTTAGACCATTTTAGGTTATGTTAATATACAGTGAGAAGGACAAGATAAAGGACACTGAGCTTAGTGGGGAAGCATAAGGCTCTGATATGTGCATGTATGCAAACATATCTGTGTACATTTAGTTACATGTGTGAATGCGTGTGTGTATATAAATGCATTCCATTTGTTTGTTTCCAGAAGTGGCCAGGAAGGGCATATTCCAGAGATCTAGAGGGAAAGAAAGAAGGTCTAAGGTGTGCCCAGGTAAGTGGTCTAGTCTTTGCTCTCTCTCCCCTCCCCACTCTCTTCTCCTGCCCTTCCTGTTCTCATGCCCACACCTTCTGCTCTCTGCAGAAGACTCAGAGCTGCTATCATATTTCTGCGGCAGCTCCCAGAGCTTCTAAGTGAAGCTGTCAATCAAATTTCCCTTCTTCAAAGAGCGAGGTGGAATCTGTCAGTGTAATGGGAGGGGGTGGGAGGTGGGAAGAGCGACAGGGTGTCAAATGTGAACGTGGAGGAAAATCGTGTGGCTAGAGAGCAGGTCCCTGCGGGCTGCAAGAGGGCCTCCCCTCCATTCCTGAGCACGGCGGGTTTGTGCCTTGTCCAGGCTCCTGTAACTTCACTCACTCCTTGATTCAGCTCTGTGACTGTGTGTGCATATCTGTCTTCTCACTAGGTAGCGAGCTCAAGGCCAGGCGTTGGTTATTTTTGCCTGGCTCCTAGCACAGTGCCTGGGCTATAGTAGACAGTAAACACTTGCAGTATGAATGAGTGGATGAATGAACACTATGTATGTCCTGTTGGCAAACAGTGAGTTTTCTACAACACCACGTGATCCTGCCACTTGCCCCTTATGGTGCGGCCTGGATAAGGACATGCTGCTCCCCCTAAGTGAATTGACTGACTTGTTTCTGAGTGTCAGTGGGTGGCATTGATTCCCCTCTCTTCTGTGGGATAACCACATTGGAGCTTTGCCTCCTGGATCGTGGAATCTATGAAGTTACAGGTTTGTGCAGTCTGGAGGGTCCTCAAACCCCCAAGATAAAGAATCTGCCTTGCAATTTGCAGTTGTTTTAAAATTGGGGATATCAGAATAAGACAGAGGCGGGAGGTTAAGTCATTCTTCCACCAGCTACGTGCGTCTGAGCAACGTCACTGCTATTTTCAGTACCTTTGAAGTGGGGAACAGCACCCATCTCAAAGCGTTGGCACATGGGAAGTGCTGAGAAAATGGCTGAGGATACAGTAGGCACTCAATAACTGTGAGCAGGTATTAAGCTACATCAAATTGGGAGTGAGAATCTATGTTAGAATAGATGGAAGGGAGGGTTGGAGGGTGAGACCTGCTGTGGGGCTTCCTCTTCCTGATTCTGTGACACATGTCAGTAGTCAGGCACCACCTGGAGTCACTCTTGGCATGGAGGGTGGCAGGTCACGCAGAAGCATGGCGTTCTTTTCCTGGCCTGTAACCACAGCACAGGAGAGCTCTCAACTAGGTCAGCAAGTGGGAATGTTTGGTGTGCTCTCTGTTTTTTGGATCTTAGCAAAGTTCTGGAGATAGAATGATTTTCATATTGATCACTCTGTGCACATTGACCGAACACCTACTGTCTGCCGGGGGGTACGAAGATGAATTAGACACAGCTCCTGCCCCCTGAGGAGTTCCCAACCTACTTGCTTGCAGAAACGAGGTAAAAACTCAAAAAAAGTTCAAGTCTGATCCAAGAGTTGAATAACAGCTCAAAACATGCTAACATGGGGCAGAGCCTGATTTTAGCCTGGTGAGTGGTTATAAGTCCCCCACCCCAGGGCAGGGGAGGCGGGTGGAGAAGCTGGGGAGAGGAGATGCCCTAGACAAAGAGGTCTGAGATGGAATCTGGACCCAGAGAAGGGGGGGTTCTTGGGAGAGCAAGCAGGCGAAGGCAGCTGTGTCCTGGGGACAGCGAGTGGGCCAGTCCGGAGGGACAGGAGGGTTCGTGCAGTAGGACAGCAGCCAGGCTGGACAGGCCAGAGCCCTGCTGTGCAGGCCTGTGCTCCTGACCCAGGGAGTCTGGAATATATTGGAAACCTGAAGTAGTTTTTGAGCAGGGAAGTGACACAATGAATACGGCGTTCCCAGAACTGCCATGTAAGTCCCTCCTGAGTGTTCTTACTTTCACTGAGGACATAAGACCCACGCCTGAAAGATGTGGGGTGTCCCAGACTGGGGGCTCTTCCTGCACCCCAGGGCCACCAGGAGCTGGTTGCTGCTCACTAGACCCCAAGTCCTGTTTTCTCAGGGGCTGTTTTCTAAAATCTGGGGCTGAAAAATCATGGCTTCATTGGGTCCCACAGCAGTGTGGAGCGAGGAGCAAGACTGACTCACCCGGGTTACTGTGAAGTGAGCAGTGCGTCTGGGCAGAGCTGGGCTGACGCCAGACCTGGTTTTCCGACCCCTAGTCCAGGGTGCCGGCCCCTACGTCGCAGCAGCCTCACGGAGGGCCTGGCCCTGAAGGTGGACACAGAAAGCCGATACGAGCCCAAGTCTGCCTTCTACGTAGTCAAAATAGAGGTCTTTTTACCAAATATTTGTCTTCGAAGTGGCAGACAGGCATTTGGGAAATGACTCAAAGAGGAAATGATTCTTCAAGGCACATAAGAAAAGGTTGGCTTCAACCCCTCCCCACCCCACAACGCTGATGTTTGGCCACGAACCTCAGCGTGGGAGGGGTCGGTGGCCGGCAGGAGCCCAGCAGACCACTGGCCATGTTGAGCAGACCCCTGTCGGGCAGGCCTGATGGCCGAGAGGGGGGTTTATTGCCGAGAGCAAATAGCTGCCATGGACACAGCTAGCTCAGCCCCAGGGCCCCCCCGGTTAAGGCCCAGGAAAAAGCTCATTGCAACCCCTTCGTGGCCCTTTGTGAGCCAGGTCTGGAGACCATCCAAGAAGCTAAATAAGTAGGAAAGCTGGAGACAGCAACCCAATATGGCAATTAGCCCACATCGGCCAGGCAAGATGGATTTCCAACTTCAAGGAAATTGGCAAGAAGAGCAGAGGGAACCCTTACATTTTTCTTCCGCATTCTGGGTCTCTTTCCAGTGAGCTGAAAAGTCTATTTTGCAAAATATATGGGCCCAGAAAGAACCCAAACCCAAAGAGAGTTTTTGCCATTTGATGTATCGTCCCCTTTATTTAAAATGATGAAAGAGAGAAAATGTTTTTCAAAGTGACATCATTTATCTTATGATAATCAATGAAACCCTCATAAACTAATATATTAAAGAAAAACATTTAAGCTCAAAACAAGCAAAATGACGAGAGGAGTCTTTGAAATAACGCAAAGCTTTGAGGGGTGACACGATGGCCCACTCATTTTGCCCTTTTCTAGGTCAGTTGCATTTGGTTATTTTAATTTAATTTTAATTTTGTAGACCCTATTTGCTGCCTGCTAGGGTGGCTGAGTGCTAATAAACCACAGGGCTACTGGCTTTTACCCTGCTTATATTTTAATAAATATAACAAGACCCACTTGACACCCTGGTACCTGTCACTGGGTCGCAAAGCCTCTGCCCACCGCCCTTCCTGGGAAGCCAGCCGAGCAGGTTAGATTTTCCCAGAAAATCCTTGGCCAGCAGTATAGAGGTCTCAGGCAAAAGTGGATTCATCCTTTCCCTTCATTGCTATGCGAGGCACATGTTGTTTATTCATGTTCTCCCCATTTCACCTGGCAGAGAGGAGGTGTTTGGAACAAAACTCTCCCTCCCCTCTCCCACCTGCCCCCCCCCCCGCGTGTGGGGGAGGCAGCCCAGCAGTCTGTCAAGAGAATCTCTTCTGAGTGTTTTTCCATTTTCAATAGTTTCTGACCCAATTTAGCAGGCACATGCCCCAAATGCAACGAAAATGCTGCAACACAGTGGGTTTGCCTTCCCACTCGGGCAGTTACGGGATTTAGAGAGAAATCTACCTTCTCGGAGGGCTGCGGGAGGGAAGCTGCCTTGTGTTCTGTGCAGAATCAGAAGGCTTCAAGGCAGGTATAGCCTTAGGAGGGAGTCAATATCTTTCTGATCGTGACCTGAGGGGACGACTGCTGGGGCTTTCTTCCACCTAGTATCTTACTTCCCAAATATCTCCGTGCCTGAGGTTTTACCATAGGTGTTTTATGCATATACTTGCTTGTGGCTCCCTTCCTTTCTTTTCTTTCTTTTGTTCTTTCATTCTTTCTTTTTTTCAAAATATATTTATTGGGGTCCCCATTCTTAAGCAACCCCTAGATATCTTTTTGGAAGATGCAGTCCCTCTTGAGGGCAACCCATTGGGTCAGGGGAACCTGAGGTAGGATGACTTTTCCAGGATGAGACCTGGAACAGTAGGATGTCCTCCTTGGGCCCTTCCCTGGCCCCTCAGGGGTGTTGGAGGCTCCTGGGGCACAGTGGAAACTCCTGCTAGCTTCTGTTTTAATAATACTCTAAGCACGGTCCAGACACCATGCTTAACCCTTTGCTTGCCTTAACTCATTTACCCTCTAGACCATAAGTTGCACAAAAGCAGGAATTTGCGACAGTTTTGCCAGTGCTAGAACATAGCCCCTTGGACGCAGTAGAAGCTCAAAGGTATCTGTTAAATGAATGAATGATTCCTCCCAACAATCTTATGTTGTTCATCATCATCATCTTCATTTTAAAGAGAAACCCGCTTCACTTTAGAAAGATTTAGTAATATTTATCCAAAGTCTCCCAGCATTTTTGTCGTAAAGCTAATATTTGAACTCAGATCTATGTGGCCCCAAAGCAGTGCTCAGAACTGCTACCCAGAGTGACTGAACAGTTGACAACTCACGGAAAATCTCAGGGGTGGGGGTGCGATAGGTAAGACCCAGGAGGCTGCCACTGTTGCATCTCACCAAGTTCATGTGAAGAGAATCACGACAAACCTGGTCCCTACCATTCCTCTTGCACCTGACTTACTGATCAGAAGTAGAGTTAGCCTGGCAATAGAGTGAAAATTGAAAGTTCTGGCCCCAAATGCTTGTCCCGTGGTGATCCGCAGACTGGTGTGTTACAGCTCACCCAACCCCAACCAATGACAATGATTCAACCACAAATGGAAGCCAATGGAATTGCCAGGGAAATATTGTCATCTTCTGTCTTCTTTAAAAGAAGAAACAGGATACATGTTTGGGAAACAAACATGGTTTCTTAGCCCACAAAGAGAAAAGGGAAACAAGGATAGAAAAAAGAACCTCCTCCAAAGTCCCCACAGTGAGGCCCTTCATAACCGAGTGCTTCTGTTGTATTAATTTATTCTCTAGTTTGTCGGCAGGACTGGCTCTTATCTTCAGTACATAAATACCTCCCTGACAGCTCTAGTTACAGTGCAGAGCTCACACTGGAGGATTCATACACAGGTATGAATATAGCAACTCATTTAATTTTAAAAATAGCTGGGGGGGTCCAAAAAAGAAGAAAAACAAACCCAAATGTCTCAACAAAATAGAAGCTCTTTGAAGACAAGATCGGTGTCTCATTCATCTTTGTCTCATTAGGTCTAGTACGAGAACTAGGACATGGCAGATGTTATGTAATGTGAGCTGAGTGAACGAATGAATGAATCCTATGAACCAATGTTGATTTGAAGCACTGATGATTGTGGTGGCGATGGTGGGGGTGGAGTGTGCAGGAGAGGAGGGTGTGCTAGAAAAGGATTCATCTGTTGCGGCTGCTTTTAATCCAAGCCATCACTTTCTCATGCTTTCCTGTCCCTGAGGGATACTGAAGGGCATCATTCAGCTCCAGGCTCTTCTCAGTTCCAGATAGGGATTGGGGGACACCTGTCTTGTTGGAAAGAGCTCAGCTTCTGCTCAGCCTGACTGATTCTAACCCTGCAGGAATAGCTCCAAATATTGTCAGATCCTCCAATTCTTAAAAGAGAAGCTTAGAATCCATGTTTTGTGTGAGTGTGTGTGTGTGTGTGTGTGCGCGCGCGCGTGTGTGAAATATCCCAGTTTTATATTTTGGCAGTTGTAGTAGGGACTGCTAATTGTCCCTAAAAATATTTTCTCCCTCTTCCAGCATGAAATAATTGTTAGCTGGGCAACAAGGCCACTGAGAATAAAGACTACATTTCCCAGTCTTCCTTGCAGTTAAGGGTGCCATGTGACTAAACTGTGGCCAATAGAATGAAGAGTGGAAACAATGTGTGCACATCCTTCAGTCTTAAGATTGGGCTTTAAAAGGAGGGGCGTGGCTTCCCCTCCCACCCCCCATTCTTATGGACAGATACACAGACATGCTGGTGACCATTCTGGAGTCTCTGGACAGAATAAACAACTAGGAATGGCAGGCCAACAAGGCCGCAGGACTGGGCCCCGGATGCCCTGCAGGACTGAAAAGAAGAATTCTTATTTGGGATTTGCTACCTACTGGTGATTTTGCAACTAATTAACCCAGTAACTCCTGGGAGTTACCAGGGAGGCCCTGGGACGAGTAGCTGGTGCAGGAGCTGGTGTCTTCAACCTCACTGATGGCAGGGCCTGCGAGGAGGAGAGGGCGCTTCTCCTCCGTCTGGGGCCCTGTCCCATGTCGGGACTTGGTCAGCACAGCCTCCCTGAGCTTCCCCAGTACCTGTTGCCCCCACTCCAGCCCCCACGATGCTGCAAAATGGGAAACGCTGTGCCCCGCCAGCCGCAGCCCTTTGTTCCACACTAACGAAGCATGTTCTACCGGGAGCTGGGGTTCCACTTCGATTTTCAGGACCTACAAATAACGCTCTACGGCACATTGTTTGCTAGAAATTACCCAGAGCTCAGCTCTTCCGCACTCATTCTGCCGTATGGAAAGAAACTGCAACAATCGATGGGTTTTCCATGGTCTTTGGCTGTCCACTCGCTCTTATTTTACTGGTTTTATTTTGCTTATGCAGTCCCAGCTGTGATTATCAATACGTGCATTCAAACCGCTCCTGGCTCCGATTGTAGCAACAATACGATTGGTGGGGGGGAGGCGGGGGGAGGGCGATGCACCACTCTCTGGCAAGGTTATAATCTCTGGATTGAGGGAGGGTGTAGGTGAGGGAGCAGGGAGGTGGGGGCAGGGGGAGATCGAACTCCAGGAGAAGGGAGGAGGGAAGAGGAGGTGGGAGAGAAAGAAGAAAAGCCAGGGAGACTCAGTACCAGCTATGCAGCGAGAGCCACTCCATTTCTTCGCTCCAAGCAAACTTGAGTCCTTGCACATCTGTCTCTGAGCTCAGGCCCCACATTCACAGAACAAACACCGTCTCTCCAGATGTTCCCTGCCACCCCTTAAATCCTTTAAATACAGTCAGATAAAACCAGCAGGTCGCAGGATAAATTAACATGTTCAGGCAATTACGGAGGCTTTATGATAATTCAAGTACAAGGGGCTTAAGTGCTGTGTCTGCAGGAAAGAGAACGAACTTCTGAAATCCTCACACTGTCTTTAAACATCTTAAAATAAAAAGGAAATATTTTCCGGTGGGAGAGGGGTAGAGATAGAGGTGGACGTTGTGCCACCAACTGATTTGCAATTTCCAAGCTGGTCTGAAATTTCATTTCAAACCTTCAATCAGATCCATGTTCCTTTAGCAAGCACTTCCACATTTAAATTATACAAATGTTCTTATTTATCCCTCTTAAAACTCGCCTAAGCGAAGGTTCAGATTTATGATTCTCTTGCATATTCACATTTGGTCAATAGATTGTCTATGACACTAGGTAGGCCTACAAATACCTTGGGGTGTGTGGGTGAGTGATGTGCGCGCGCACATTGCTGGGAAAAGTTGTAATTAAGAGTCAGACAAGTCCACGGGAGACAGGCAGAATTCAATCCGTTCTTAAATTAATACCCATACAAGTTGGATAGTCCTAACAGAGAGAAAGAATAAAAAATAAATTAGAATGGAATCGAGTGGCAAATAGATTATTGAACCCCATCAAGTATTTGGGTACCTGAAGACATGTTGTAGACACTGTATGACTTAAAAATTAGCTAAAATCATAAGCCAGAGTAGGTGGGCGGGCCAGTGAGGACCAGGGCTATACGACCTTCCCACTCTTTGAATTTTGAAAATCATGGTATAGTGATTGCAAAAGTGGCTTTGGCCTGAATGTGGGCTGGGGTTACAGACAAGACTCTGGTCAAATTATGCTTAACACCTCTGGTCATGTAAGAAATCTCACCTGGTAGAGAGAAAAACAAACCTGGGAAGCTAACCCCCAAATTTGTTCAGGGTGACAAAATGGTTTCCTTTCAGTGCAGACATTGTTTTAACCCCAGGACTTTTTAAGATCAAAATTATAAATGTTTAAAAGAATCAAACCATTAACACTGGTACTTTCGTATTAGGGAATTCTGTGCATTTTTGGTGTCTTAACTTTGTAATATTTAAGAGAACTTGCCCTCTGTGGTACCAGTTCAGTCCTGTAATATTACTTTGAAAGTGTGAACTGAGTGATTCCTTAGACTGTAAGATCTTAAGTGAAAATCTTACAGAATTAACATACAACGTTAGAACACTTAGGAGAATTTAAGGGTTACTATATTCATAACTTTATTAAATTTATAAGAGTCTAAGTATTTGGGAGGATTTTCTCTATTTATCAGACATGCACGTGCTTAAAAAGGAAACAGAACATTTTAAATTTATATCTGCAGTTTAAAATGTTTAAAGGAGTTTAATTAACCAAGTTTATAAATGGAGGCAACCATGAATCAAAGTCTCCTTTAAAGTGCTTGTGAAAATTTGTTAGATTTATGCATGGAATAGTGAGATGCGTAAGCTAAATGTAAAAGCTTAAGTAGGTTTAAATTTGACTCTTTGGGAGAAACAGGAGAATACAGTGTGTAAGAGCTTGGTTGCTGGAGCCAAACTGCCAGGGTTAAAACCTAGCATTGGCGTTTAATTGCTGTATGATCCTTTACGTGAAATAACCGAGTATGCCTCAGCATCCTCGCCTGCTAAAGGAGTGTGCTGACATTAACAGAATATTAGCAGAGCACGAAATCAGTGAATAGATGTCACCTCTTAGAATAGCTCCTGCCCTATAGAACTCATTAAATATTAGCATTTAATACTAAAAAAATTGAAAATCTTATTTCTAAAACCAAACCTGAAAAAGTCTTTTCTGCACACAAAAGCCTATTCATGAGAACATCGAAGACCTCGCAGTGACCTGCTTGTCTATATAAGGTGCTCCTGACATAGCAAAAAGAAGTGCCTTGAAAAGTGAAAAATGCAGTCGGTTCACCTGTTTTTCTCTCTTTAGTTCTTAGCACGTGGCACTAACATTGCCTCGCTTGTCTGGGCTGGGCGAATGTCACAAGTGCCTGTGCAGGTGGCAGCACCTCCAGGGGTGGCCCCAGGCTTCTGCCTTGGTTTCAGTGGCATCTCTGCTCCAGGCCAGTGAGCCTCAGGCATCACCTGTGTGAGGCCCTCTGCCAGCCTCAGAATATTTTGTTCGCACTTCGTTAGGGAGAGGTCATGTTTGGCATCCAATGATTCAGAAGTTACGAAATGACTCAAAGTAATTGCCCTCAGTAATACTAAATATTACTAGACTAGATAATTCAAACTAAATCTCTCACTCAGAACTAAAGAACCTGAAATTTTTTTGAGGTTTGCACACAGCATGGAAGAGTCATGATGCCAAGAACCAGCAGCGGAGGAAGCCTAGAGAGAAGAGCCTGGCACTGCAGCGTGAGATTGACCATAGGAGTATCTGCCTATTTCAAAAGAGACAGAGCCTAAAAGTTGTGTTATCCAGAGGATGAAATCTGGGATTCAGGGTATAGCAAGAAAGTGGACACTATTAAGCCTACCCCATGCTTAGATTTGGGACCCGAAAGGCTAAGCACTCAAAGGAAGGGTGAACCAGATATATACCATCCCTTCTAGGAATTGAACTCTTAAAGAAGAAAAATGATGGCTGGCCACGGTGGCTCAAGTCTGTAATCCCAGTGATTTGGGAGGCTGAAGCAGGAGGATCGCTTGAGGAGTTCAAGACTAGCCTGGGCAACATGGCAAGACCCTGCTTCTATCAAAAAAATAAAAAAAAAGGCAGATGTGGTGGCGCACACCTGTAGTCCCAGTTACTAGGGAGGATAAGGCAGGAGGATCCCTTGAGCCCAAGAGTTTGAAGCTTGCAGTGAGCTATGATTGTGCCACTGCACTCTGGCCTGGGTGACAGAGATAGACCCTGACTCTAAAAACAAAAAAGAAAAGAAAAAGAATATTGGAAAATTTTCACTGCTAGATATCAAGACTTATAAAGCTACAGTGATTAAGACAGTGTGTAATTGGCAAAAGGATAGACAAACAGACCAAAGCAACAGAAGAGGAAGTTCAGAAACAAACTCACGCATATACAGATGCTGTAATTTTCACAAAGACAGTGCTACAGACCAGAAGGAAAGGACAGGTTTTTTAACTAAATGCTGCAGGCTGTCCACATGGGGGAAAACATGAACCTTAACACTAAGCAAAAGAAGTCAATTCCAGATAGATCATGTGCCTAGAGGTGAAACAAAAAAGCTTCCAGAAGACAATGTAGAAAAATAGCTTCATGATTTTAGGGTAGTTGATGATTATTAAACAGGATGCAGAGATCACTACCTACAAAATAAAAGATGAATAATTGGGCTACATTAAAATTTAGACCTCCTACTCATCAAAATACAGCTTTAAGAGCGACAAGGCAAAGCACGGTTGGGTCTGTATTCATTTTCTATTGCTGCATAACAAATGATCACAAACTCAGCAGTGTAAATAACACCTAGTTATTAATATTAGCTCCCAGTTTGGTGTATCAGCAGGCACAGTGTGATTGGGTTCTCTGCTCAGGGTATCCCAAGGCTGTACGTAGATCACAAAACATAAATACAAGAACGTTCCTAGCAGCATTATTTGTAATAGCCAAAACCCCAAATGTCCATCAACATTAGCACGGATGAGTGAATTAGAGCATATTCCTTCAGTGGAATACTATAGAATGATGAAAATGAATAAACAACAGCTACAACCACATGGACGACGACCACAGACGCTATGTTGAGGAAAAGAAGCCAGACACAAAGAATACACAGCGTATAATTCCACTTACGTAAAGTTCCAAACAGGCAAATTAATCTATGATGGTTATCTTTGAGCAAGAGGCATGAAAGGGGGCTTTCCAGGTGACAATGAAGTTCCGTTTCCTAACCTGGATTGCTGCTGCAAAGGTGAGTTCATTTGTTGATAATTCATTTGATAAAATTCACTTTTTGACAATTCATTCACTTAGGATTTTTGTACCTTTTTGCACGGTTATTTTTCAGTACAATATTTCTTAACATCGGTACTGGTACTGGTGTCCAATGAACTCAGCATACCTTTCCTCTAGATTCAGCGATTACCAGCATTTGCTTCATTCTTTGTTCATTTTCTTTTCTGGGGTATCTATATATCAGATCACTTCACCCCTACATGTGTCAAGAGGAATCTCTAAAAATATGAACCATTTCTTACATAACTACACCTCCATTATTAAATCTAATAAAGTTCACAATAATTACTTGGTGTAATTTCATGTTTGTGATGATTTTAAGTGTCTTTGTATGATGTTTAAAGAAAATCACAATGGTCTCCGTGTATATTTGAAAAACAGCTAGACTCACAAGAGAAGAAATATAAATGACCAATAAATCTATGAAAATTTCTCCTTCACTAGTGATCAAAGAAATGTAAGTTAAAGTAGCAATTGGATACCATTTGCCACCCTTAAATTATACGATAGGAAAAAAAAAAGGTAAAAAATGATCATATTTAGTGAGAGCTGCCCTGTTGGTGAGATTTATAAATAGACAACTTGCCAGAGGGCATTTTGATGGGTACTCCATATCAAAAGCCTTGGAAAGGTGTACACCCAGTAATTCCACTTCTCAGAGTTTAACCTGAGGAAAAGACCAAACAAACAAGTGTGGAAAGATGAATGGAAATAAATATCGAACCATTATTAAGGAGAGCGAGCACTTGGAAATGGTATTTAAAAAAAAATGTTCCAAATAGTAAATGGATTGTATTTTTGAAGGAAAATATCATATATATCTAAAGAATGTAATACTATGAAACTAATTAAAATGATGAATTGAATATATTATTATCATCAAGGAGATGTTTATAATATAATGTTAAATGAAAAGAAGACTGTAACACAACTCATATTAATATAATATTCTTTCATTTCTGTAACATGCATCTGTGTATGTGTGTGTAAAGTCTTAAAGATGTTCTCCAAAATACTGTGGTTTTTGCTGGATGATCAGGCTAAAAGTGATTCTAATTGTTTTTCTCTTTGCTTATGTATATTTCCTATTTTTCTATGATTATATTATTTTCATAATAAAAATATTTTAATGAAACCATTTACAGATATATGTGGGCAGGATCACAATAATAGCTAACATCTTTTTAGTATTAATACTTACTGCCTGCCAGGCACTTTACAAATATGATTTCATTGAATCCCCTTACATACTTGAGGCAAATACTGTTAATATTCCCATTTTACATGGAGAAACAGGGTACATTGATGCAGTACAGTAGATAGTCTTGTTCTCATGTGTTCACCATCCCTCCCCACACTGTTGATGCTTGGCTTTGCCGTATAACTTTCTTTGGGCAATAAAATATGAGCAAGAATGGTATAACCTACTTTAGAGCAGAAACTTTGAGTCATTATGTGATTCTGTCATTTCTTTTTGCATGCTGCTACAAGATCCACGTCCCAGATAGGGGCTTCTTCCTCAGCCTGGATACCAGAGTAAAATTTGTAATGAAGGAGAAATAAAACTTTTGTTTATTTGTTTATGCTACTGAGCTTTGGGAGTTGTTTGTTACTGCAGCACAACTTAGCCTAGGCTGACTGACATGAACGAGGTTAAATAAGTTGCCCCAAATCATCCAGCTATTAAGCGGATGAGCTGGAAGTGAAACACAGCCAGCCTTGCACCAGAATCTGCCCAATTAGCCACCTATGTATATATTCACTCCGTCTTTTGATTGTGCATTTTGCTGTTAGGATTTTGAGGACCCTTACAATAACCCTGTAGTGGCTAGTTCTAATATTTTAGATCAATCTTTTATGTCTTTACCTAAACTGGCATGTAAAAACAATCCCATCCTGAGCTCCAGTACTGAGCTTTAAATTTTGTCAAGTGTATTAGTCAGGGTTTTCCAGAGAAACAGAACCAATAGTGTATATATAGAGAGAGAGATATAAGAAGAGATTTATTATAGGATTATGGTGGATGAGGCATCTCACAATCCAACGCCTACAAGCTGGCAACCAGGAAATCTGGTGATGTCATTCAGGCCGAGTCTGAAGGCCTGAGAATTGGGGGCCCTGATGCTGTAAGTCCTGGTCTGAGTCTGAAAACTCAGGAAACAGCAACACTGATGTCTGAGGGCAGGGACAGGTGGGTGTCTCTGCTCAAGGAAAGAGAGTGAGTTTGCCCTTCCTCCACCACCGTTTTGTTCTACTCCAACCTTCCACAGATTGGATGACATCCACCCTGGTGACAGTGATCATCTATACTCAGTCTACTAATTCAAATGCTAATCTCTTCTGGAAACACCTTCACAGACAAACCCAGAAATGATGCCCTACCAGCTATCCAGACATTCTTTAGCTCAGTTAAGTTGACACACAAAATTAGCCATCACAGCAAGAGACAACTTGCACATAGCAACTGAATTTTACAAGATTCCCCATAAACCCATGAGACCTCGCACATGATTGCCCCTTTTTTGCTCTATGGTTTTGAGATTCCATGTATTTTCTTGGACTATAAAGTTTGAGCCTATCTGGAGAGCTGGGAACATGTTCTTTCCATGAGGTGCACAATCAGAAATTGGTAAAGAGAAGTGGTAACTAACGATTTGGGACAGGAAGAAAGAGAGAAAGAAATTCTTAGCTTAGAATTACATATAAAATTATTCAGAATGCAAACACAGCTCACTGGTAGCACCTCATGCAACTCCAGAACAAGCCCTTCCAATTGCTGAATTCAACCGGAGTCCAATAAGGAGTTAAACACCACCACATGCGATTGAACATGAATGGCATAGCCAGTTAGATAATCTCCCGCAACTCCACCTTCTTTACCAATGCGTCATTCATTCCGGTTCCATCTGAGCCTCAGCTAGTCCCTGCCTCCTTCCATCGCTGTCCCTAATCACACGCACACACACACATATACACACTCGCTATGATTTTGTGCATATCAAAATCAATGAATCTAATCAGTCAATCAATGAATCTAATGTATTTGGAATCAGAGAATCTAATGTAATTTAGAATCTAATGTAGAATCCATGTATTTTAAATCAAGAGGAGATACTGGGTACCACCTTAGTCAAACTCTCCCATTTTACAAATGATGGAACTGAGGCCCAGAAACCACTGGCAACTTGACCAGAGTCAAAGTTAAGTAACTTACTCCTAGGCCTCATATGAGACTTTAAGGTCCCGTACTCCAGGGTTCGTCTCTATTGTACTGCATTGTTAATGCAAGAACACAATGAACAGCGTTTTCTTTTGGAGTGATGAGAATGCTTTGGTCTAGATGTGGTAGCTGCAGAACAATGTGAATGTGCTAAATGCCACTGAGCTGTATACTTTAGAATAGTTAAATTTATGTTAAGTGAATTTCACCTCAATAAAAAAATGTTTAAAAAAAGAATACAATGAGAATTAATTATGTGCAGGCCCATTATTATTTATACAAGAATAAGTCCACTGGAATAGTGTTAACCCCTAAGGCCAATGTTATTAATTCAGTCCCCCCATACGATGGTGGTCCTCTGTACAACTCAGGGCAAATGAGGCTCTCTGTGTTGGCTTTCATCTCTTCAGTTTTAAGACGGGCACTGTTGTTTCCACGGTACCGTAATGTCGAGGAATTATATTTAAGCCATCCTTAACTCCTCCAGCCCACATCGATCTTTCCTTTCTCTGAAACTCCAGCACTTATAACCTAAACTAGATAATTTTGAACTTAATTATGTTCTATCTTGTGCTGTTCTTTAATTGTTTGATGTAGGATAATCTTGACTTACAGTAAGACGGTAAGAACTTTGAAGTTTAGAGACTCTGCCTTAAATTCACTTATTAATGCATTCATTCATGAATCCTTCTAAAAAACACTTTTAACCACCTATTATGTGCTAAGTGCTGGGGACACAAAGGGAGAGTAAGATGCATCACCTGATGACAAGTTCAGGGTCTGTGTAATGTCCTCAGTGCCTGGCGTGGCCCAGGGCACATGCTACTCCAGCATCCAGCCTTGCAGTGCAGAGACTCTGTCTCACTCCACGTTCCCTTTCCTTGGGGTCCCGATTTCAGGTCTCAGAGAGAGCATCCATTCTTCTTCTTGACTGTTTTTTCCATGGCTCTCCTTACCTCTGTTTCCACTGGTGCTCCCTGGGCCATCTCTTGCCTGGGCTGGGCGGAAGGTTTCAACCAGATCTTCCTGCCTATCCAACCCTTGCTACTCCCCTTGCCTTATCACAGACAGGAAGATCTTTCTCAAACACAAGTCTGAGTCCATCATTCCCCTATTTTAAAACTTTCCACTGGTCTCCCAGTGCCCTTAGGAGAAGCAAAGCTCAACCGTCAACCAGGCTTACAAAACGCTTTGTATTTGCACCTTGAGGAATTCTCCAGTTTGCTCCATTTTCCCATCATCCACTGCCAAACACCAGCCATGCCACATTTCCTGCAGTTTTTCATCCTGCGCCCAGCTCTCTCTTGCCTCCCATCCTTTGCACGTGTTCTTCCCTCTCCTCCCTCCCCTCTGCCTGCTGACTCCAGCTCATTCTCTAGGTTTTAGCCTGGACATCACTTCTTGCTCCTTGACCTCCATCCAGCAGAGCTCTGAAGCACTTCTGTAACTTTGGCTTCCTGTACCAGTATCCTGATCACATGGTGTTAGGGTGTTCTGTTTCCTTGTCTGCATTTCCTTTCATCTTCTATGCTAATTGCTCCATGAGAGCAAGGACTAGATCAGCTTTTTTATAGCTGTCATCCCAGAGCCTGGCATAGAATAGATGCCCAGGGATATCTGTTGAAGTAATTGAATTGGGTTATATTAAAGATATGATTGCATTAAAGAAAAAAATGCCATTTGGATGGCTACCCATCCCTCAACAAATAGGAACCCTAGTCCTAAATGTGACAAGCTGAAGCAAACCTAGAGGTGCAGAGTAAAAAGCCTGAAGACCAGTGGGAGAAAGGGCAGGCTTAGCAGGGGCAGGAGAGCTGTGCAAATATTTAAAGTTTGCACCGAAGAGAGTTCAGCTTGGGGCCTCCTGAACCACGGTAAGCTCTGGGCACCTGGGTGGGTCTCCCACAATGAGCTGCTCCATTCTGGAGCTCTGCATCCATTGGCCGCAACCCCCATCACTCTCCTCGTGCCACATGGGGGCAGGGAGCAGGGGGCTCTGCAGGTTTCAACTCCAGCAACATCTGACCACCTGACCGGCATTAGGGCCCTCATGCCAGCTGCATTCAGGTGACAGATGACAGCCATGCAGTGTGGTTTAGCACCACCAGCAAGTGCAGGTTCCAAAAGTGTCCCCTCATGGCGGAAAGCTCCATCCCACGCCCTTGATAGGAGCTTTCTCCCTTCACCTCCAGGCTTGGATCGAAGTGAAAATGCTGATTTCTTCTTGGACAGTTGCCTGGTGCGGGGCGAGAGAGAAATCCAAGATCAACTCCAGGGGCGTGTGGTGGTCGCCACAGGAAGAGGCTGGGAGCCTTTGCTGGGGACAGGGAGGAGCAAGGAGAGGACAGCACCCAGATCATGGTGGGGGTACTTAAGGAGCAAGGTCAAAGTCCTCTGTTTCTCTGTGAGGTCCAGTCCTGACTGCTCACAGGTGCCTCTGCTGAACTCAGTGACATTTGGTCCAAGTTCCTTCCTGTCCTTGGGTAATTATGGAACCCCACCCCCAATTCCCTCTTAGGTTTAGTATATCATGGAATGCCATATACCAAGGTGGAGGATTGTCCCATGGGGGGATAGGTAGGTGCCCCCCAGCTGCAAGGTGTGATATAATAAAATTCTGAAGTCGGAGCAGAAGAGATAGACTCAGAGTGGCGCGGCCACCCCTCATAGTACAGCCCCTGGGGTGAAAGAACAAGGTCACAGGACCCACTCCTAGCAGGGAGAAAGTTGATTTTCTTCCTGATGAGAAGCTGTACTTTGCCCAGGTCAGAGGAAAGCCTGGTGAACATTCCCTCGGTGCCAGCCGGTCCTTGCTGGGAGGAAGATGAGTCATTGCTCATTTCTACCCGGATGGGATGGGAGGCAGAGCTGGCTGAGTCCCAGCCCCCCGTCCCAACCTGCCCCCCCACCCCCTGAAGAAGCCCTGCACACATCCTACCGTCTAATCCTCATCACCTAGTGCGTGTTTTAAGTCAGCCTTGCTCATTCCCATTCTTTTCTATTCCAAATTATTTCCGCCTCCTATTCCTCTGTTTTCAGGCTCAGAGTCAGGGGTTTGTCACCAAGGGACTGTCAGCAGAGAGGGTGGCCTCAGCGAATAGCAGATTTACTTAGGGATGTCCCCACCCTCAGCAGTGAGATAAAGAGCAGCCCCTGAGCTTTCTCCTGCGCTTCCCCACGTCCCTGACCAGTAAATTGCTCAGACAGGAGATCAATGGGTGGAGAGAAATTTTATCTCTCTTCCTCCCTTTGTGGTGGAGTCTTCGCTGCCTGACCCAGGCACTGGCTCTGGTGGATGCTGGGTGTGACAGAAGGAATTCTCAGCAGGGGCCAGAATGAGTTTCCTTTCGCCTTTGCCAGCGTGGGCCCGAGCGGCATCACGATATATCATTTTACATCATGGCGTGTCAGAAATCAATAATAGGCCACCTAGGCAGTGGGCAGGTGGGGAGACCACGGAGACAGAGACCTTGGCAAGCTGGGGGCGGGGGATGAAAGCTCCACTCGGCTCTGCCAGGGGCCAGGCCTTTTTGCTTTGAATCTCCCTTATCATAGCCCCACAACACCGGAAGAAATGCTTATCTGCTTACTGTTTGCCTCCCCCACCAAGAGGTAAACTGGGTGAGGACCGAGGCTGAGACCAAATGAATGAATAAGATAGCAGTGAGCAGAGATGTAGGGTATGAGATCCAGTTGTTTCGTGTTGCACAAAACAGAAATCATCGTTTTTAATGTAAATATACTTGTAAGGCGCCTGAAATGCTTACCATAAAGCATAAGTGGCATCTATACAAAACATAAACCATCAAGTCCATTAATAATTCAGTATGTCTTGAGATGATTTGTCCGTGCATTGGAAATTTGGATCAACTGCCTTTGTGCCCAAACTGACTGACATGGCTTTGTATTTGGATCTTATATAGATGCTCCTTCTGGGTGAAGTAGATACCTCTTGGATAGGACTGTTTATTCTCATAGATAAACTCCTGATCTCACTCGTTTAGAGAAAAACTGTTGGAGTCAGTTCCGCCCTGTTCTGGAGAAGTCCTGCCACAGCAGAGATCTGGGAATGCCAGGCTGGTAGGTACAAGGTCTGGTGCTGACTCCGATCAGCTCAGACCCTGCACACACGTGCCAGCTAGCGACTGCACAAGCCCCCAGAGCACAGCTGGTCTCCAGGACTGTGTGAGACGCAAACTCCAGCTCTTCCAGGGCCCTGCATTATTCACCACGCCGTCTGCTCTTTCTTTCTGGGCTCCCACGGCTTGGAGCTCAGGCCTTGCTCCCATGAATTATGTTCAGAACGAGACACATCACATTTTTTGTGATCGTTCAGCTTTTTGCACAGAACATTTGGGCAGATTTGTGGTTCTCCTTATCTGCTGTATTCCTGGTTAAGAAAGGAACATCAAAGCTATCACGTGGCCACTGAGGAAGTAAGAGCCCTGGTGGACTCCTTTTCTTCCTATCTGATCTGTGGCCTTGACCTCTTGCCACGCCCTTCCACCCTCAGCTCTCCCGGGGATGAGCAATGGCAGGGCTCAAGCACAGGTGACCAGGCACCCACAGGGGGTCACCTGGATGAAACCCAAAGGGTCCACTTGCTCCTGGTGGCCAGCCACAGAGCCCGCATTCATCACTGGTAGGGTTCTGGGTCTCTAGCATGGCTCTGTTGTATCTTCCAGGCACCAGCTCAGGCAGCCGCCTTCCAAAGCGGGAAGGAAGTTTAGGAAGAAGAGGGTCATAAGAAAGAGGCTTGCCAGGAAGACCAGACCTGTACGGGACCCCTGGGGAAAAAAGACAACAGATACTGCAAGGAAGAATGGAAGAGTATCCACAGAGTAGCTTCCTCTTTCAGAGAGGGCCACAGCATGCCTGGGGACAGGCCACCTGATCCCCAGAAGTTGACACTCCCTGGATCAGTTGGAGGATTTCAAGTTCAAGGGATTGATTATTCATTATACAAACAACCAAGCAGTCCCCACTGCCTGGACCATCCACCTCCCGTCCCCTCCCATCAGGGTACTGTTCCCAAGCTCACTCCAGGATGACACAGACACAACCTTTAAAGGCCACATGTTACATCCCCTCTGGTGCAGCTCAAGTTCCCCTTAGCTTCTTTGCCCCGAGATTTATTATTCTACAGCGATTGCGTTGAATCGCATTCGAAATCAATTAGCACAGGTACTCAAAGATGAATGCTTAGGCTCTGAAGAAAGGTGATGAAAACATACCATTTAAATAGAAATCAATTTTCCTTTCATGTATTTCTTCCTTGCTGCTGCCCCAAATTAATAGTTTTTAGATATTTTTGTGTAAAGGGGAGACTTCTTTCACATAAACCATTTCCACACTGTCTCCTCTTGCCTCTTTGGCTTGCGTTGTAAGGCTTAATCCCTGGCTTGTAATATTACCGCATAACTGTCTCCACGGCGATATTTTATGCCACGGTCATTAGAATAAGCTGGCAGCATCAGAAGCATGGGACAAACGCCTTTGGCCTTCTTGTGTTTTGTCAGCAGCAATTGGATAGTTTGGGAGGCAGCCACTCAGATCCTGCAATATTAATGCCTTGGCCTTCATCAGAAACTCTGAGTGGAACAATTAGATTCTCGATGAAAGGAGGCTGCCACAAAAAGTAAGCAAAGGAAATGTCACGCAGGGGAATCAGAACCTTTCCAAACGGGAATATCAGAGATGCTACAAAAGGAGAAAGAAAAATAAGGAGAAAAGGGGTCCTGGAGTCAGAGGTGGAGAAATAGTTAAGTTGGGGATCGGTTAGCTCAGAAACCCATCTCCAAATCCTCCTTGCTCCCTTCCAACTTCTCGCCTCCCCAGGAGCTGGGGCACTTACTACATTCCAAGCATGCTGCTAAGTATTTTATATATTTGGTCTCTCTTAAACTTCACACCAACCAGGTAAGGAAGGTGCTGAGATCATGCCCATTTTACAGATGAGGAAAGTGAGGCTCAGAGAAGTGAAGTAACTTTGTTCAAGGTTGTGATGGTTATTTCTATGTGCCAACTTGACTGGGCCATAGGGTACCCAGATATTTGGTTAAACACTATTCTGATACAAAAGTCATACAATTTGAACCCAGGAAATATGATTCTGAATGCATTCTTAAAAATGTCTGTTTTCTGCTTTCTGTTGAAGGCACAGACTTCAGAATTTCCACAGAGTTCTGAGGGGACTGGGACATTTCCAGGTCACCTCTAGGAAACCTCCGGTCCTGAAAGCTGCTTAGAAAACACCTCAGAGTGCACAGAGTGTGGGAGGAAGTTTTGTGCACGTTAAGTGTCAGGGCAGGGAGAAGACGACCGTGTGGAGAGGTAGGGGCAGCGGCCAGTGCACACTTGCAGCAGCCTCTGCTGTCCACACACAAGGCTGACACCACCCCCACCCCTTGCAGTCGTGCAGAAAAAATATTGGACTTCTAAAGCAGAGGACTTACCTTCTCGGGGGAGTATCTGGACCTCCAGACGGGTGCCTCGGGTCTCTTTAGGAGTGTCGACAGCACTGTCCCACCACGTGGGCATCCTTCAAGACCTGAGATGCAGCTCATATTGGCTTCCAGCTCTTTGCCTTTAGTTGTAGACAAATTGTGACCTGGCTGAGGAGCAGACAGCTGTCTGACTGGAGCACTCCCATCTCTGGAGGCTGAGGAGGTATCTGACCAAGATCCACTTGATTAAACTCCCCCAGGGTTGGGAGGCTGGATAGAACCCATCACACCCCCTTGCTGTTTCAGCATCCACGTGGGGAGGAGTCCATTACAAGGCAGGTCTGAATGTCCACTCTTTGCTGAGCTTCAATTCATACATTTTCTTTTGAAAGAGGGAAGAGGCATGTTAAAATTTGGCTTTTTTCAAGTGTTTTAGACATCTTTTTATGCTAGATGTTTATACAGAGCTTTTTATGCTAGATTTTTATACAGGAACTGTGTTCCTGTTGTGCTTTCAGGAACACACAGTTCTCTCCTGCCAGCTCTTCCCGAAGCATATTGAATAGAGCATTTCTGTAATTTCCCTGCAAAATGTAAATATTGTTTAGACCAGATATTGTATCATTCCAGATACGTCTGGCACTCATTTTCTCTCCTCATCCTCCCTCATTAAAGCATGTCATAAGATGAAGGGGTTGGCAGGAGTGGGAAGAAAAACATCCTGGTACCCAAAGGCAGCCTCTTGTCATTAAAAATGTGTCAGCACCCCCCCAAGGAGAGCCCAGGGAGGCATTAGATATGGCGCTAGGACTGTGAAACCATGGTGCAGAGGAACTCAAGGCTTTACCCATCTATGGGTGGTAAAGATGGGCTCAACTCATCAGGCTCACCTTGCTCTTAACTTCTGGTGAAACTGACCAGTGTATTTGGACCTGAAGGAACATTGAGACACCTGTACCTAACAAGGCTGAACCCATCCTGGATCCAACCAGCCTACTACAGGGGTCCCGCTAAAAGGCTCTAAGAGCTCTTCTGTCCCTTTTTGGGTAGGCACAATCTAAAATCTAAGATCAAGACAGAGCCTGTATGGCTAAAATTAAAAAGACCTGTAATACCAAGTGTTGGCAATGATGTAGAGTAAATGGATCACTCCTATATTAATAGTGGGAATGCAAAATGGTACAGCCACTTTGGAAAAAAATCTTGGCAATTTTTATAAAGTTAAATATGTTCTTACCATGCAACCACACAAACAATTCCACTCTTAGTATTTGCTCAAGAGAAATTAAAATACATGTTCACACATTAGACTTGTATGTGAGAGGTCACAGAATCTTTATTCATAATAGCCCAAAACTGGGAGCAGCCCAAATATCCCTGAACAGGTGAATGTGTAAGTAACCTGTGGCATGTTCACTCAATGGCATGCTCTTCAGCACTACAAAGAAACAGAGTACTGATGTATGCTGATGGATGAATTTCAAGACATCATGCCGAATGATGAAAACCAGACACAAGACTGTGTAATTACATTTATTAAATGGTAGAAAAGACAAATCTAATCTCTAGTGACAGAAAGTGAATCACTGGTTACCTGGGGCTGGAGTAGAGGGACGTGGCTATTGTCTGGGAAAGGGCGTAGAAGACCTTTTGGGGCTGATGGAAATGTCCTCTATTTTGATTGTAGTGGCGATGGCATGGTTATATAAATTTGTCAGAACTCATCAAAATGTGCATGTAAGTGCATTTTACTGTGTATGAGTTATATCTTAATAAAGATTATTTTAAACATAGAGTCTGGGTCTCATGGTCCTGGGACCTGAATCACAGAATCACAGATGGAAAGAGACCCTTAAATCTCTCTGAGTTCCTGCTTCTCATTTACCAGAGACCTAGGACCAGAGGGCTTGAGGTTTGCCCATCCTCACCTGGCTTCCTAACCCACAGTACAGTCCTTTTCCCAATATTTCCCTCTGGATACTCAGTCAGGAAGTAGAAATTAGATCCCCTAAAATGCCGGAACATTCCTGAAGGGAAGAAGAACTTGACACCATGAAGCTCAGCATGGAGACTTGAGTGTGGGCCTCTCTGCCTACTTGGAGTTACCACTAGGTCTTCTCTTCCCACCCCCCCCCAAGGTCCCCGATCTCTCTTTCCACTACCCAAATCTTCCACATCCTCATGACCCACCTCTTAGGTAAAGCTTCCTGGGATTACCCTAATAATCGCTCTCTTTTCTAAAGCCCTTTGGTAGGTACACATATGACAAGCAGCTGCAGCAAAATATCTTGAGTTGCTATTTAATTCTTTCATTACTATTTTAACTTTTATGTTGCCATGTCCTGTCTCTCCAACTTCACTGAAAGTCTCTGCACAGCCATGCTTGTGTATGCTGAATGATGGCATATTCCCCACGTCGGACACACAGTAGGTCCAAAGAACACTTCTTGAGTAAATGAAGTAAATGTTTTGAGGACAACATCCACATCCATTGATTCTGGATGCTGAGGAAGATACAGGAGAAGAGGGATATCCAGTCCCTGGAACTCAGGTACCAACTGCCTAGAAGCAGGATCTCAAAGGGAGACGCAATGTTAAGCCATTGGGGATGGTTCTCAACCTTGGCTGCTTCACATAGAAATTACATGAGAACTTCTAAAAAAATACTGATACCTGGATTCACTTGGAGCTATTCCAATATAATTGGTCTGGAGAGCAGCCTATGCATTCAGAGATTTTTACATTTCCCTAGATGATTTGAATATATAGCCAAGGTGCAGAACCAATGAAATAGAAGGTGTAATCTGCCTTCTGCACCCCACTCATTAGCAAAAGTGAGACTGGGCCAGAGCCTTCATCTACTGGGAGCTGTGGGACCAGAAGGGGAATCATTCTTGGCTCCCCAAGTTTCAAAAGAAAATTCATGACATCCTCCCCCAGCACACTTGCCCTACCAGCTGCTCTATTGGCATTTCCAAGAGAATATCCAGATCTCCAGAATGTTCTTAAAGGCTTTGGCAGACATCAAAGGACAGGATTAAAATGAGACAAGAACTCTTTCCTCTGGCAAAGAGGAAAACAGCTGACACTCACAGCCTTGGGAAGCTCTTCCTTTAAGAGAAGCGTGGTACACAGTGCTTGTCTCAGATGAAACTGCCCTTGAAGAGGGTGTTCCAGGTGATTTAAACCTTGTTGCTTCCATGGTATACAGCACTCATCATTTAGCCCTTATGGAAGGGTCTGGAAATCCAGCCAAAGTTACATTCATCACCCCAGTAGAGAAGGAATCAAGGATTGGTAGAATTGTCTTTTAGGACTTTGGGCTTCTGAACCTAGATGTCTTTTTTGGGAAACTGGATGTTCTAGCATTCTTCATCCTAGTTGGTTCAACACCCTAAGGCCGGGTTTCTCAAAGTGCAGTCCCCAAATGGGTGGCATTACAGTCACCTGGGAGAGTTATTAAAAACACAAATTTTTGAGCCTCACCTCAAAACCTCTGGATGAGAGACACTCTGAGTCTGGGGTCCCAGAATCCACATTTTAAATAAGCTCCCAAGGTGATTCTTCTGCCTCCTTAAGTGGGATGACAATGGGTATGATGGTCACTGTGCTTGCAGTCACAGTCCTGAACGTGAGTTCCTGACGACCACTCACTGACAGCGGTCAGGGAACTCAATCAGTCTATCTGAACCACCATGAAAAGGGCTAATTGCGTTGTGAGGGTCAAAAGAAAAACCTGTGAAAATGTTACATGCAGTGTGCCCTGCCTACAGTTTAGATGAATCTAAAGATGGCCCTCTGCTTGATTCATTTATTCTTAGACTTTTATTATGTAAAATTTCATATGTATACAAATATAGAGATCATAGCATGTACCATGCACCACGACCAAGTTTGAGCAATGATCAATGCATGGCCAATCCTGTCTCACCTGTGCTCCCTGCCTACCCACTCCCTGAATTGTTTTAAAGTAAATGCTAGACATCTTATTCTTTTATCCATAAATATTGCAGCCTGCAGCTTTAAAGGATAAGGATTCTTTCAAAAAGTAAACATTATCACATCTAAAATATTGATATTTCCTTAAGATCATAAAACATCCATTCAGTGTTCAAATGTCTCTGATTATCTCATACACACACACACTATGGTTTGTATTGGTTGATAGAGTGTATATCTTTTTAATTTAAATGTTCTCTCTCCACCTCTTTTGTTTTTATAATTACAGTTGTTATGGAGAAAACTGTCTTCTATAGCAGCAGTTCTCAAAGTGTGGTCTCCATCACATGGAAACTTATTAGAAATGCAAAATTTCAGGCTCCTCCCCAACCTAGAGAATCAGAATGGTCCAGCCCCAAAAAGCCCTCCAGGTGATTTTCATGTAGCTACAGTTTAAAACATATGTGACTTCATCCTAATGGGTCCATTACCATGATCCAGTCTTCTTGGTAGTTAATGTCAATTAATAGTTAGATTTAAAAGTTTGATCAAATTCAGGCTAATTTTTTTTTTTTGCAAGACCACTCCATAGGTGGAGTTGTTCACCTGCTTTAGATCACATTTGTATTCCTATCTTACCTCCCAATACAGTGCTTTGAAAATAGCTCAGTCAATATTTGCAGATTAAAGAGCAAATTTCTTACCAAACATCACTCCCTATTTTTCTAGTTTTAGTACAACACTAAATACTTCCTAAATTGTTCTACTTTGAAATGAAATCTTCATCTGAAGCAAACACGAGTCAAAGACTTTGGGAAACTGGAACATTAGTCCTGTTAACTTCCTGTCACCTTCTAAGGGATTCACACCCACCTGCTAGGGCCACATCAATAGGAGCATTGGTGACCTTCGTGGGGTGATTTATGATGAACTTGGCAAAGACCCTCACCTAAAAGCTCAACTGGCCCACCATAGTGCTGGAAACTACTAGCTGAGATTCATTCCTTTGGGTTTAAGGCATCCGTTCATCAGTTAACTAAATTTAAAGTACAAAATTCTCCTGAGTGTAACAGACTCACCCACTCTCAGTCACTAGTGTCTCATGGCTGTAGTATTAGTTCCCCAGAGCTGCTGTACAAATTACCACCAACTTGGTGGCTTAGAACAATAGACTCTTATTCTCTCACAGTTCTAGAAGCTACGAGTCCAAAGTTAAGGTGGTAGGGGGCCATATTCCCTCTGAAAGCTCCAGGAAAGAATCCTTCCTTGCCTCGTCTAGCTTCTGGGGGTTGCCGGCATTCCTTAGCTTGTGGCAGCCTCACTCCACTCTGTGCCTGCCTCTGTCTTCACATGGCCTTCTTCTCTCTCTGTGTGTTCTCTCTCCTTCTTTACCTTTTAATTTTATTGCAAGATTTCTAGCCCTTCTAATAAGGCCACAGTCATTAGGTTAATTGCCTAGATATAGGTTAACTGCCCAGACGAAGCCCCAAGACAGGTAGTTTGCTAAACACGAGGGTCCCAGTGGGCCAAAGGGATAGGGCAACCCCCAAAGCAGAAAGGGATCCACAAAGGAAGGCCAGAAGCTCCTGAGATGACCTACGCTGGGTTCACCATCCGGCCGAGGGTCTGCTCCATGTCCTTGAAAAGGTGTATGCTTTCTCCCACTTCACTAATCCTGAGTGAAGATACGGTTTTTGCACAAACTTGATCTCATCTCCTATAGAAATATTCTAAAGCTTTCTGTACAGCTAAGGCACAACCAAATGCCCGATAAGTCCTGGGGTATCACTTGAATGTTATTCTTAATTTAATAATAGCCAGTGTTGCTCATTTTTCAACATCTTAAAATCATGTCCAATGAAACTCCTTTCTTTTTCTCCCCACTTCCTTCATAATCAACAGTGGGGGAAAATGGAAAGCAAAATGCCTGTTGTTTGAGAACAACAGCAGTAGCCCAAGCAGCTGTAGCCCCTTCAGTATCAGAGAGTATCAGACAGCGAAACTTCCTAGATTGAAGAATCTCGAATATTGGTGACTTCACTCCCACCTTCTCTGGTCTACTTCACTTTCTTCTAATACCATCCTTAACTTATTTCCTTTGTCACATCTGTTGAGTACCTATTGTGTATACGATGCTGTGCTGTGTGCAGTGACACAAAGATGGGCACAGCCGGTCTCAGTCCACTGGGCTCTCACAGTCCAGCAGGAGAGATGAACCAGGTACACAGCCATGCACTTACAAACCCAAATAGTTACAGTTTGGAAACTGTAACATCTAAACCACATCTTCCTTGACATATTTGGACCATGACATCTCCCTCTCTGACCCCCAGGGTTCCCTCTGCTCTGGAGGCAGGGATGAAATAGAAGGAGAGAGGGATGCTTTTTTACCTCTTCCCACTCCTGAGAGAAGGATCTAAACACTGGCAATAATAGCTAATATTTACTGTAGCTGACTACATGCCACACACTTTCTAAGCACGTCAGGTGCACTACTCATTCATCTTTGTCTCCTGTTTCCAAGAGAGGAAACTGAGGCACAAAGAGAGAGGTAACTCGCCATAACCTCCAAGATCACACAGCTAGAAAGGGAACTCAGGCAGTCTGACCCAGCAACCATTTCCTCTGAGAATTCAGGGATTTGGTCATTTGCTCCGGAGCTGTCTGATTCTGCCAATCCCTTGAGAGAAGAGAGTTGGGGCCACCTATGGGCACACAGAGGCTTCCCATTCCTAGGTGCTGTCCCATTCCGCCCCCACTACCACACCCCAGTGGTGCCCCAAGGTCAAGAAGAGAAGAGAGAGTAGAGGACAAGTCTAGGGCTCCTGCCCACTTGGGCACAGACATGTAGGTGCCAGTGAAGCAGGGGAAGAAAGGTGGGAGCAGGGAGGGAAGAGGTTCAGACAGGTAGGGCTGTCAAGGGTCCAGTACTCGAGAGAGGGCGAGATAGGAAAGACGGAGACATGGGCACCGGCCTGGGGCACTTGGGGCTGTCGAGAGGGCTGCCCAGTCAAAGCAGGTGGGTGAGAGTCAGACCATGGGGCCTGGGGTGGTGAGCAATGGGAGAGAAAATCCTAAGGATTCTCCAAGGACCCTTTAGGAACAGGAAATATCTGGAATGCGCAGCAATAGGGCAAAGAGCAAGGTACCCCCATAGGGTGGCCTGCTTTGCAGCCGTGAAAAATTACACCTTTGGAAGATATTTACCAACATGAAAAACGTCCCCATAAAATAATATAGGAAAAAGTAGAATAGAAAACTATATGGCATGACTCCAATTTCCTTGAAAATATGTGCATATTTGCACTGGCAGGAAATACACTGAAATACATGTGGCTTTTAAGAATTATTTGCTCCATGTTCCAAATTTTCTAAAACAAACATGCGTTACTTTTACGATGATTAAAAGGCTTGCAGATGGCTGATAGCTTTAGCTAAGCTGTGAGTATTACTGTGCTTTTTCTGTTATTTGACTCTCAGGGAACTGGGAGGAAATGTCTTCCCGCTGAGGTTGGGTCCAGCGAGCCATGGGACATTGTGGGCTGATCATGCACCGTGTCCTTGCATCTAGGCTAGGCTTGAGGGGGACACGGGGGAAATGCAAAGTGGCTTTAAAGTCTCTGAGGCAGGAAGAAGCACACAAGAGCCTTTGTGATGTGGCTTTTGCCTTTCAGAGCAGGGCTCTGTCTGTGAAGGCTGGAGTTACTGGAGAAGTGAGACTTCATCTTCTTGACCTTGGGGAGTGAAAAGCTTTCAGTGAGGCGTCTATGGCTTCCGGCTGGAGCCACTGTGCATGCGCTTGAGGAGGGGACTCCAGAGGTGTGCTGGGTTCCAGAACCGAGGGGCTGACTCTAGCCAGCTAGTATCAGGGGAGCGCTGGGATCTCCACTGCTCAATCTGCGTGCCTTGTGGTTCACCCAGGCCACAGGTTCAAGGGCAACCTCCCGCTAGGGTACATCGAAGCAGGGGCCTGGAAGGGTGGGCTTCCCCCCCTGGGTTCAGACCTCCCCTCCACTTCTGGGACTCACTAACTCTGGAGGAGGAACAGTGCCCGAGAGATGGTGAGAGGGGCAGGAAGGGGGCAGAGCTTAAATGGTGTCGGAGATTGGGGGTGGGGGTGGGGGGCATCATGCCAGACAG
Organism: Mirza zaza; assembly: GCA_008750895.1. Classification (NCBI taxonomy): domain Eukaryota; kingdom Metazoa; phylum Chordata; class Mammalia; order Primates; family Cheirogaleidae; genus Mirza; species Mirza zaza. The sequence continues at coordinate 65,336 of VSMD01098427.1, forward strand.
CCTGTCGGCTCCGATTAACTAGCTCGTTGTCTTCGGTCCTTGCTGACGTTCAGTCTCTGACTTGCGTGTTTCCTGCAACAGAAACCACCTTTCTTCCTTGCCCTTCTCGCCAAGTCCTCCCTGCCCCTGCCTGATGCGGAACTGGGGCTCCCACAGAGACCGCTGGGGCGCCAGCAGAGGGCAGGTGCCCCGATCCTGGTAGCGTCTCTGCCGAGCACCGACGGGGCAGGCGGGGCCTTCGGGTTGGGGAGGCCAGGCTACGTCTCCCCATGTGACATCCACGGAGCGTCTGTTCCTCGCTGAGCAGCCTGAGTGTCTTCAGACAGACGCTTTTAGTGCAAAACATGGGGGGACATGTGGCCTGCCACCGTTGGCAGCAGCCCTCTGCTTACCTGCGCCCTTGGGAGGACTCTCCCGGGATAACCCTGGTCCTGGTGGGCGAGGGGGGGGGGCTGTGTGCGCATGCGCTGCCCATGAGACACGCGGCTGTCACTATTTGGTGAGGACTTTGGAGAAGCCAAAGCCAACAAGCGAATGGGCTCCTGAACAATAGGGGCCACAGTCTTTTCTCTGCCGTCAGGAAGACGACACCACGACCTCTACCCTCCCTGCCCACCTGGCACTGAGCCGACACATGGCCCGGGCCCTGTGCGCTGTGCAGGTATTACCTCATTTAATCCCCTCGCCTACCCAGGGAGGTGGATGTGTTATTGTCTCTATTATGCAGGGGAAGGAAGTGAGAGGCCAGGGCCCTGAGAGGTTAAGGAACACACCCAGGGCCACACAGCCAGTCGGCGATGGAGCCGGGACCAGACTCCAAGCCTCCTGGCTTCCCCCTTTCAGAGGAGGAAGGAGTGTAGGTAAAAGATCACCCAGCTGGTGATCTGACAGTCCTGCGTTTGCATCCAGGCTCTGCTAGTCACTACCTTTGTAACGGATTTTGCTCACATTGCATTTACTCGTCTACAAAATGGGCCATCTGGCAGAGGCGGGAGGGGGCGAAAGAGGCCACAGAGATCAAAGTGCTGTAACCCACAGAGCGCAACACGGACCAAGCATTCTGTTCCTCGCTCACCTTTCTGCGCTTTTCTCTCCCTCTCCGAAGTGCTGTTGTACATCTTTCTGTTTTCGCCTTGCCACACGCTGCTCCCGTTCTCTCTCTCCCAGTCTATGCCAACGGACTCCGCCTGGCCCGACACTCATACGTGGTGGTGGGCAGTATCTGGGATATGTCACCATCAGCCCGTGCAAGGTGGGAGGAAACAATGCAGGCTTTGCTGTGTCTGGTGCCCCAGCAGTAAACAATGCAGGCCAGGGGCTTCCTGCAGCAAGACTAGGGCATTTTTCAGAAGCACTGAATTTACTTCCAGCAGATTCTCGCTGGCTCCTTTCATTGAAAAAAGGGTTTGTCTTTCTCTCCTCTCAGCCCTGGAAACCTGTGTTCACGGTTAGCGGCTGTCATGCACACAGTGCGTGGATCATGCAATCAAACCTAGTCTTTGGGGTTCTTTTCTCTAAGTATTGATCACTGTTTAGAATTTTCTATTCCAGCCTTTACCTGTTATGATTTATTTATTTATTTTTTTTAAAGAGGCAGGTCGTTCCTTCTCAAGCTTCTCTTCGTTTCCTTTGCTGTTTTTCATTTTTATCTACCTACTAAGAAGGGAAAAATGGTCACCAGATGCTAGAATGTTAGGGAAATAATCCAGATTTGTATTCCTCAAACTGGAAGATACACACCTGGGGGTGCAGTCTGTGGCCTTGTGTGGGAGAGTAATTGTCAAAATACAAATTAAACATGGAACATCTTTCTGAAGCATCAGCTCACTAAATATTTAGCAGAGTATATTTTTATATTACAACAAACTAAGGTTTATTTTGGAGTTGACTGCAAAATTCACATGAATTTTTAGGTTAAAAACTGAGACTCCAAATTCAAAGACTTCAGGTAGAGCGTGAAGGCAGGGTGCAAGTCAAGAGTTGACTTTTCCAGCTCCCTGAATGCTTGTGACCTGTTTATAACCCCCGGCTGGAGACCGAGGATTTCTTTTTTGAAATAGGCCCAGAGATAAAAAACAATGTTTAATACAATTTGGGGAACCCACCCCCAAATAAAAAGGCAGGGTTCCCACCTCATCTGTTCTTTTCTGCCACACTGTTGGAGATGAATGAACAGGTCAGGGTCTCCAGGGTCCTGGATACGGTGGGTCGGTCCTCAGCTCCATTGCTGCTTGCTTGGAGTCTGCTTTCCAGTACTCTAAAGCTGGCCAGGAGTGGTAGCTCACACCTGCAATCCTAGCACTCTAGGAGGCCAAGGTGGGAGGATTGCTCGAGCTCTGGAGTTCGAGACCAGCCTGAGCAAGAGCAAGACCCCAGCTATACTAAAAACAGAAAAAGTTAGCCGGGCATGGTGGCGCATGCCTATAGTCCCAGCTACTTGGGAGGCTGAGGCAGGAGGATCGCTTGAGCCCAGGAGTTTGAGTTTTTTGAGCCCAAGAGTTTTTTGCTGTAAGCTGGGCTGACACCACGGCACTCTAGCCAGGGCAACAGAGTGAGACTCTGTCTCAAAAAATAAATTAATTAATCAATCAAATTAAATAAAACCCCAAAAGCTAAAACCTACATTTCCCAGACTCCCAGGCAGCTAGGCTATGAGAATAGAATTTGGTTCCACCAATAAGAGGCGTTTGACAATTTTGCAAGGTGGGAGGGAGGTAGAGGCCATCTTCCTGCTGCCTCAGGTTTTCTGCTGGTACGCGAGGTGATGAAGGTGTCCTACAACAGTCTCCCCAGCCCAGTCTCCAGCTTTGCGGAAAGTGAGTGACTGAGGAGGCAGCAGCGAGCTGCAGTAGCTTCCTGGTTCTTGGACTGCATCTCTGGCAAAATGTTCTTGAATTCAGTCCTTCTGGTGGCAGCCTCCCAGCTCCTTGCCTCTCTGCGTGAGGTGACGGGACGAGCTCCCTTCACAAAAAGTTCCCTGAAGTTTTACGGAGCCCAACATAAAATCCTAGAGCTCCATTTTTCAGCCTTTCCACTGATTTTTTTTTTTTTTTTTTTTTTTTTTTGAGACAGAGTCTGACTCTGTTGCCCGGGCTAGAGTGCCGTGGCGTCAGCCTAGCTCACAGCAACCTCAAACTCCTGGGCTCAAGCGATCCTGCTGCCTCAGCCTCCCAAGTAGCTGGGACTACAGGCATGCACCACCATGCCTGGCTAATTTTTTCTATATATATTTTTAGTTGGCCAATTAATTTCTTTCTATTTTTGGTAGAGATGGGTCTTACTCTTGCTCAGGCTGGTTTTGCACTCCTGAACTTGAGCGATCCTCCCACCTCGGCCTCCCAGAGAGCTAGGGTTACAGGCAGGAGCCACCGCACCCAGCCTCCACTGATTTTTAAAAGCACTCAATTACCTATATTAAATCCCTTTTCTTTAATATCTAGAATGATTTCTGTTTTATGGCCTGCTCCTAAACCCTGACCAGTACAGTATTAGGTGGCTCGTGGCAAAGACCGCTAGCTTTTACTAATGTCTATTTTCTTTAATTTTAAAATTCCTGCATTTTAGCCGAAAATATGGCTACCTAACATGAGACTATTTCCGACCCTCTCTGGCAGCCAGGTGTGGCCATGTGACTCTGGTCAATAGGATGTTATCAAAGTCATGTGTGCCATTTCTGGGTCATGCCCTTAAAGGCAGGGGTGTGCTTCCTTCCTTGTTTCTTCTTTCTCTATGGGTGGGATGCAGCTGTGATGGTGGGAACTGAGGCAGCCAACTTGGATCCAGAGACAAAAGCTATCTGTTGAGGATGGCAGAGTCACACAATCAGGACAACTTATGCTTGAATAAGTATGTGACAGCAAAATAAAATTCTATATTGAAGTTCCAGTTTTGAGGGACTCTGTTATAGTAGGTTAGGCTGAAATTTAACATAGAGAACCTATCATTTTGGGAAAGTATTCAATAGAAAAAACAAACTATCAGGAAAAAAGGAACTCAGGAAACAGACAATGAATAAAACAGAAAAAAACTTTTTTTTTTAAAAAAGGTACTTAATATTCTCAGGGAAAGGAAAAAATATATTATCCATGAAAAAAATAATAGTATTTATTGGAAAAAGATTTAAAAAATAACAGAGCTCTTAAAATGGAATAACCAAAATTTTTAAAAGTCAGGAAAAAATTTGAAAGCAAGTTAAGGAAATCTTCCAGAAAGACCATAAAGTCAAAAAAAAAAAAAGGAAAACAGAAACAAAATGATCAGAAAATGAGCAAATAATTTTAGTTGGTCCAATATCCTACTAATAGGAATTACCATAAATTAAAACCAAAAATGGAAGAGGTAAAATAATTAAAGAAATGAAAGGAAACTTCTCCCTATTGAAGGGTATAAGTTTCAAATGAAAAGGGAACACTAAGGGCTTAATATAACCAAACACACCAGCTTTGGAACACTTGGGTTAAGGAGATCTTAAAAGTTGTCATGAGGAAAATTAAGGCTCACGTGTCAAGTGCTAGAAATCAGAATGCCTCAGGCTTCTCAACGGCAGCACGAGAGCTGCTAGGCACTGGGACAAAACCATTAAAATTCTAAGGGAAAGGGACTTTCAGTTTAGGACTTTTCAGTCTGGCCAAATCACCGAAATAAATAAATAAATTGGTGCCCATCATAGGAAAAAAAAAGAGTATTTTTGGACACATAAGATGCAAAATATCCTCCCATTCATCCTTTAGAAAGAAGCTACTCATATGTGCCACTTCCCAACGAGGGAATAAGCCAAGCAAGATGGGACATGGGATGTGGGAGACAAGAAATACGGGAGAGAGGCTGTCCTGAGTTGAGCTGTGTCCCCTCGAAATTCCGACGCTGAAGTCCTAACCCCCAGGACCTCAGAGTGTGACCTTATTTGTAAAAATGGTTGTTACAGATGGGGTCAGTCAACATGAGGCCATGCCGGGGCAGGGTGGGCTCCTGATCCACCATGGTCAGCGTCCTTATAAAGAAAGAGCAGCATGTGAAGAGACAGAAACACGCACAGGGAGAAGGCCACGTCAAGACTGGAGTGATGCTGTCACAGGCTGGCACGGATCCTGCCCTAGAGCCTTCAGAGGGAGCCAGGCACCTTAATCGCTGACTTCTGGCCTCCGAAACTGCAAGACAATAAATTTCCGTTGTGCGAGCCTTGCGTATGTGGTCCTTGGCAGACCTGGCAAACTAATACAGAGGGCAAAGGACAGCCCCCAGAATGGCAGCTGGGCAGCAAGCCTGGTGAACAACCCATCCATTGGGTTGGAGCAGGAAGACAGAGGGTCCAGAAACGGTGTTTTCAGTAGGGAGACCAAATTAACATATTATCTTTTCTGTGTTTCCAAGTAGAAGGGTATATAGGGAGAAGATTTACAGCTCTGTTGGAGAGTTTGGGAAGAATTAGCGATAGGTACGCAGAAAACTAAGCCAGCCAGAACAAAGAAAGGAGACAACCGTTAACTCAAGGATGAACACAAAAAAGTAACGTAATTATAGCACTCTATGTGGCTCGGCAGTGAGCAGTAGCTAGCCAGTCATAGAAACGTATTATCTCCAATATTGATTTAACCCAAAATGGTGATATGATTGTACTGGGAGGATGGGAAAATGGAAGGGATAATAAAAATCAATAGGCAATATAGAAAATTGATGAAAGCCAGAAATACAATACAAGCATATTATCTAAGGTAAGCAACTGAAGAAACAGCTAAAAGAGTTTTTAAAAATATCTGCTCTCAGAGCAGGACTTGAGGACAGGAAAGATTAGGGTCAAGGGACTGCTGTTTTTGATATGTTATTTAGCACACTTTTAAAGTGTGTTCGTGTCTTATTTTGAGGGAAGAATACCTTTTTTTTAAATAAAATCTTCCATTTCCTTTTTCCTGAATGAGAGTGGAGATGGAGAATACTCACCAGAACCTCACTTGTCACTCCTTTGTCCCTGACAACAGTTGTCATACCTCATGGCCTTCTCTAGTGGAACGTTCACTATTTCTCTTGCACCTCAGATATTTTTTCAGTCATTTTTTTTTCTGCACTCACTCCAATTTTTCTCCTCATCCTTCCTAAGAAACTGGGCCAAGAACCATGTAAGGTCCACTCCGTGGGGCCCTGGAGAATCTTGGCTTCCAGATCGATGGCATCAAGCCATTCATTGCAGCCATGTGGCTTCTCCTGCCTTCTGAGGGTCCAGCCTGACCTGCCATCTGGACACAGACCGAACCTGTGCCTTAGTAGTTCAGTGTTATTCTTGAGTCTTGTTTCATGTGTCCCCATTGCACTAGTCTGTTTCCTGAGCCCTGATCAACTTAGTTTGCTTTGTTATGAGCCGTGGACAGTTTGCATTATTACAATTCTATCACCTAGGCTACAGATAATGACAGGGAATCTGAAGAACATCTCTTCCTTTCTGGGTCTCTCTCTCTCTCTCTCTCTTGATTCTGAGAAAATGTACACATTGGGAGTCAAATCCTGCTTTGAACACTGCACACACCCAATCTTAGCATAGTATAAATACAAAACTGGATTCTGTCATTTGAACAGATAGAGGAGCAAATTGCTGAGCACTTGCTGGCTCTTTGTTTGCAATGAAGAGAGTGGGCTGGGGTTAAGCCCCCTTGCGCCAGCCTCCTAATGTTGCTGCTCGTATACCTAAGCATTCATTCGTTTAACAAACATTTATTAAGTGCCAACAGCACACAAACCCCGGAGGCACAAAACAAATGTTGGTTAGGTAGAATTGTGTGACAAAGAGCATCAACCCATTGAGGAAATGGCGCAAAGAGGAGGAACACTCGGCAGGGACTGGATCCACTGTCATCGTGTAAGCTCTGGGGTTGTTGACCCCTGGCCTGAACCACAGCAAGCCAGCTTGTCACCAAGCCTGTCACGTGGGGCAGAAGCAAATGCCTTGCTGAGGTCTCAGGTCGATTACATCTATTGCTTCCACCTTATCTACATGGCCTGTCACTCTATCATAGAAAGAAATTAAATTGGTCCGACTTGATTTACTCTTTACACGGCTGTGTTCATAAGCTCCCAGGCCTTGCCCCCTTCTGGCTGACTGCACATTGATTGCTTGATGATTTGTTCTAGCACCTTCCCTAGAAGCCAGGTTAAGCTTATCGGGCTATAAGGAATGTGGTCATCTTTTTCTGCTCCCTAAAAGATGGGCATCGTGTCTGCTCTTTGTGAAGCTTCTGAGGGAACGCCCCTTCTCTGCAAAGGCTCCGAATAATTGCCGGTCCCTCCCCAACAGTCCCTGTCAATTCCCCACGTCCGTTCAATTGAGTGTCGTGAGTCCCTGTGGGTTTAGTTTCAGGAAGCTTTTTGCAAAGGATGCCTTGGTCTATTTCAGGTACTCCGGTCCTGGCCATGTCACACAGGGTGGGCGGGGGCACTCCATCCCTGGAAAACAAGCCCGAGGGTGAAAGACAAAGGAGGGCTCAAAGAAGAAACATTCTACTGTACTCATCTGCTATGAGTAGGGCAGAAAGGGGATCAGAAATCTTGAGAGTTATTGGGAACTGGCTCTGAACGAGACACCGTGTCTGCTTGTGGTTGCTTTCTGAGAGTAACCCACAGACCTCACATCAAAACGTAACCTCTTTTGGCAAAAACAAAAGTAAAAATACACATTAAAACCTCTGCTATTTTGAATCCTTTTGTTACCTGCTTGCCCTCTTTGTCCACAGGGAATGGTATTTGCCTGGTTTTTCTTTTGCGTAATGTAAATGAAGAATAATTCTGGTAAAATTTCATAAAAGCCTGTCTAATCTTTCTGCTGTTGTGCCTACCTGATCAGACCACTTCTTTGGTCCTGTGATTTGCTGTTTTCCTCCCCTCTCTCCCTCTCCTCCCCCCACCTCACCTGCTCTTACCTCCCCTCTTTTCAGATCCTTGAATACATCAACGTCTTCCTCGCCTTCCCATCTTTTCTGGGTTCCAGTGTATTCCTGCGTGTCCTGAGCTATTTGTTTAAAGGACACCTGTTTTCTCCCAGATTTCTTTACCTATTTTATTTTCCACCTCCATTAGGTAGTGAAAAACTTCTTATAATTCCTTTAGTTTATGGAAATTTTCTTTTTAAATGTTCTCTCTGAGTCTCTTCTCCTTTCTACTCCATTATCATCTTCTGGTTAAGATCATAGAGTTTTGCTCCTAGTTCTAAATCTCAAATTCTCCTCCTCTAAGGAAATGGATCAAGATAAACTAAATTGCTTCTAATATACTGTTAGAATTTGTTAATTCTTGTCTTGACTTATTCTGAAGATATTTTAGTGTAGACGGTATTTTCTGCTCCAACATGCTCACACATATCCACACAACTATCACTCCAAGCCCCCAACTTGTATTTTTTTAGAGATCTCATTTCCACATCAGCTTCTAGATTTGTAGATTAACTGCATGCTCTGCACTTATTAAAGAAAATGGTTGAACTCGTCCCTCAAAGGAATCAAAAACTCCAATGACAGCTTAAAATTTCCTTCCACCTTTATTTCTTTCCAATATTCTCCCCTCCCCAATCCAACCCCTCCATACACACAATTTACCCCCATTTATCCTTCTTCAATTTCTTCTTGCTGATCTCGGGCAGATGAAATCACTTGTAAGCTCTGAGGCATGTTCAAAAGCCTTGCTCATCTCTCACTGCTCTCTATCTTGTCCTCCCACTGCCTGGAGTTCCTCAGTTAGTGGCATCCTCTTATGAAACATCTGGTCCCAGAAGATGATGTGCCACATTTAACTCACTATGCTACTGTCATGCCCCAGCCCATCAACCTGAAATCATTTATTCAGATTCTGAAAGAATTTTGACATGGGGCAAGTAAATCTTTATGACCCAAGATGAAATTGCCATATGCAATGCCATCTGGGGAGGTGAGGTCTGAGTGAGGAGCAGCCTCAAGGGAGGGAAGTTATGCTGGGTTCTGCCCATTCCCTGGGATCCAGGTTGCTATGGCATGGCACCATATTGAGAGGGGAAACACCAGCACAGTGCACCCTGCCCTGGGGCTCAATAACCCCTGCATCTCCACATCCCTGTGGTCCCACTATCACCCTACTGCACCCATGCAGAGAACTACAGTGCTGTAACCCAGTGGTGTAGCCAGGACCCTGGCAAAAAAATCCACCCAGTGCCCTACACTCCAGACAGTGGACAGTCCAGCATGGCAGGGGGGCTGTCCCAGGATCAGGAAAACTGATGTGTGCACAGCCCTGGGCCTGAGAGCTGCCCACAGCCACTTGCCACCACTGGCAGTCTTGCCCCCTCCACCACCAGAGGTGCTGCATACCACACTGGCTCCCCAGAGACTGACAACCAGAGCACCCCGTGCCCACCACTGTCAGCAGCCCTGCACTTTTCCTGGGAAAGACACTGCACACACATAGCCCCCGCTGTCCCCAGGACCAAGGACTGGCTCACCTGGCACTCACCAGCAACCTCACCCCCTCCACCAGCAGAGCTGCTGCAGCTGATGTATATTCACCTAGGGCCTGAGAAACAGCCCTAGCAAAACCACACCACTGCTTCCACAAACACAACACCTACAGCCTAGGCCACTGAGGCACTTATAGACACTATTAACATTGATTATAGCTGAAAGAAACCACATGGAGATTACAGCTACTGTGCCCGCCCAGAACCAAAGTCAAAGCACCCTACCCAAGCATCACTATAGGGCATATCAACAGAAAAAAAAAATCTATCCCTACAAAAGCTGCTCCATTAAATTGGAGAGGCAACTGTTCTACCAGTTTCCATGAGAAATATAAAAATTCGAAGGAACACAGCACTGCAGTGCTGTGACCAAAAAGAATCCAAAGAAACACAACAATTTTCTGTATCAGATCCCAAAGAAAAGGAAATTCATGAAATGCCTAAAAAGAAATTCAAAATAATGATTTTAAGGAAACTCAGTGAGATACAAGAGAATACAGATAGACAATTCAATGAAGTTGGGAAAATAATTCATCATCTAAATGAGAAATTCAACAAAGAGATAGATATCCTAAAAAAGAACCATACATAAATCTTGAAACTAAAGAATTCAATGAATGGAATGAAAAATACAATTGAGAGTTTCAACAATAAACTAGAGCAAGTGGAAGAAAGAATCTATGAACTTGAAGACAGGTCTTTTGCAATAACCCAGTCTCTCTCTCTCTCTCTCTCTCTCACACACACACATACACACACACACACACACAAAAGGACTTAGTTTCTTTCTGTTCCTCAGTTTCCACATTTGTAAAATAGAGCTATAATTATTCCCCCATATAAGGTTTCTGTGAGATCAATGTGTATTAATGCACTTAGAATAGTTCCTGAATCTATCAAAACTCAATGTAGGTATTCCTACATCATCTCTCATCTGTAGGAGTCTTCTGCCTCCTCTTCCTGTATCCACTTTTGCCACCCAAGGCAAATCACAATACGGCACCTCCTACTTTGACTCTGTTAATGGCATTCCACCGCACTTGGCACAAGCTCTTCACCAAGGCGGGGCAGTACCTATCTCTTTCTGCTTTGTTCTCACTGCATTGTCCTCCTTTCTGTTCCTCCACATGACAAGCCCTCCCCATCTCAGGGTCTTTGCACATGCACATTCCTCTGCCCTAAACACCTTCCCTCCGTCTTTGCATTATGGCTCCTTTGGGTCTTAGGATAAATAGTATCTTCCTGGAAAGGGCCTCCCTGACCATTGCCAAATGGAAGGGCAAGAAGAGTCAGGTGGAGAGAGTAAACCTTGGGCCTGGGTCCAACCACTCATGAAAATGTCTTCCAAA
>VSMD01098428.1:0-45651 GCA_008750895.1 Mirza zaza
AACTAGTTTGCAGTCCCACCAGCAGTGTAGGAGTGTTCCTCTCTCTCCGCATCCACGCCAGCATTTATTGTTTGGAGACTTTTTGATAAAGGCCATTCTCAATGGAGTTAAGTGATATCTCATTGTGGTTTTGATTTGCATTTCCCTGATGATTAGAGATGTTGAGCATTTTTTCATATGTTTGTTGACCATTCTTCTGTCTTCTTTAGAAAAGTTTCTGTTCAAGTCCTTTGCCCACTTTTTAATAGGGTTATTTGATTTTTTCTTGCTGATTTTCATGAGTTCTAAGTATATTCTAGTTATTAGCCCCTTATCAGATGGGTAGGATGCAAAAGTTTTCTCCCATTCTGTAGGTTGTCTGTTTACTTTCATGACTATTTCTTTGGCTGTGCAGAAGCTTTTTAGTTTGATCATGTCCCATTTATTTATTTTTGTTGCTGCTGTGATTGCCTTTGGGGACTTCTTCATAAACTCTTTGCCTAGGCTGATGTCTAGGAGAGTATTTCCAACATTTTCCTCTAGAATTCTAATAGTTTCATACCTTAGGTTTAAGTCTGTTATCCAGCGTGAGTTTATTTTTGTGAGAGGTGAAGGTGTGGGTCCTGCTTTAGCCTTCTACAAGTAGAGCCCAGGAGTTTGAGGTTGCAGTGAGCTAGGCTGACGCCACGGCACTCACTCTAGCCTGGGCAACAAAGCGAGACTCTGTCTCAAAAAAAAAAATTTCTTAAACTTTTTGCTTTTTCTTGTCCCTTCTGAATGCCAGTGATTTGTAAGTTCAGTTGCTTTATTTAATCCTGTTCTTCTCAAAGGGTTTGCTCATTCTTTTAAAAACACTTTTGTCTATTTTAATTCTAAAAACCTGTCTTCACATTGTGAGATTCTGTCCTCTGCTTAGTCTAGTCTATTGTTGAAGCTTTCAACTATATTTTATAATTCCTTTAATAAATTTTTCATTTCCAGAAGTTCTATTTGGTTTTTATAAAACTATCTCCTAGGTAGATTTCTCCTTCATATCCTGAATTGATTTTCTGATTTCTCTTGTATCTCATTGAACTTCTTCAAAATCAATATTTTGTTTCCATTATTTGACATTTCAAAAATTTCACTTGGTTAGGATTCATTGGTAGAGAGTGTGTTCCTTTGGGGTGTCATAACACACTGCTTTTTCATATTCCCTGTATTGTTACATTGATTTCTTTGCATCTGGAGAATCGCTTCTTATTTTTGAGTTTATTTTTTGTTTTGATGGACCTTTTTTTTTCCTGAGGCTATGACTCTAATGCATGTCGAGTAGGGCCTTTTGGCTTTGCTTCTGGGTACATTCAGTGGTGAAGACTGTGTATGAATTCCTTGGTTATAGATATCCTTAGTGTGGTGGTTTTCTCAGATGCCAATTATAGTAGCAGTGTACTGGGTGGGTGAGTGGGCTCTTGGCCTCCTGAGAAGCCTGGGTGGCAAAGGTCATGAAAAGGTTATCTTGTTCCCAAGTGATATGTACCTGTGTCAGCAGATTTTGTATTAGGTTGTAGAATCAACCTCTAGCCAGTAGCTGGTGCTTGCAGGTAAGATCTGGTCGTGTTAGTGGTATCAGTAGGGTTTATGCTTGATTTTTGTTTACCAGGAGAAGTTCTCATGTGTTCCAGGCAGTGGGCTGGGCTGTGGATCACTCAGTGGTTTGTGTTCTGCACTCAGCCTTGTGAGGGGGTGGTGGTGAAGCTGAGTGGAGGTGGACTGGGGAGGCCCACACTTGGGCTCCCCAATGGTAAGTGCAAGCACCAGGTCTGATGAGGGTCCTGGGAGCCATCACCAAATACATGTAGATATGCCCCTGTGAAGACTGGAGAAACTGCTGTTCTACCAAGTTCTTTGCATGTGAAGAGAGAGTAGGCCTAACCTCTTTGTCCAGGCAAGCAGGTTTGGGATCTGTCTCCCTCTCACTCATCAGATCTCATGGAGCTCACTCCCATAGCCTGACCAAGGGAGTGAGTTTGGGCACTTAGTGTAGTCACACACAGTTTGACTTTAGATTGCAAAGCTATCCCTGCCTGCAAAACTTGCTGCCAGGGCAAAAGCACAGCTCTCCTGGCAAATGTTCCCCTGCTCAGTTCCCATGATGGGGGAGAGCCCAATTCTAGTGTCCACAGCTGGAGCACACCCATACTTGCTTCTCAGTTCTGGGTGTGAGGGCCTTCTCCATCTCTGAATCCAGCACTTGAATCCTCAGCCTGAGACTTTCTGATGCCTGTGGCAGCCCACACAGCAAGGTCATCAAATTCCACCCAGCTTGTTATGAGCCAGGATTGAGAATGGTGTCCTCTTATGGTATCCCACATCTGGGAAAATGCCTTGGGCACTTTCTGGTGCCTTTCCCTCTTGTAGTATACTACTGGCTTCTGCCTGAGTTAGGGCCAGGGCTTGGGAGGGACAAGGTGCTTTCCCATGCACAGTTCCCAGGGGAAAGGTAGATCACAGAGGGACTCCCCCCAGCCAATTCCCACATATTAGAGGCTTCACTCACAGTTCTCAATTAGACCGTGCCACACAGGCTGCCTGCCCAGCTTCTTTTTCCCGGGATAGGAAGTTTCCTTCACTTTTCTGTTGAGTTCCTATGTTCCTTCTTGAACACAAGTTCACAGTGTGAATTTCTGCACACTCTTTTACTTCTTCCAAGTGGGTGAGGCATGCTGGGAAAGCCTCTAATCCACCATCTCAGAAAAACTCCACTTGTCTTTTAAAAAAAAAATGAGGTAAAATCCACAGAACATCAAAAGAAACCATTTAGAATGTACAATTCAGTGACATTTAGTACATTCACAGTGTTGTGCAACTGTCATCTCTACTTCCAAAACATTTTTATCACCCTGAATAGAAACTCCATATATATTAAGTGTTCACTCCCCGTTCCCTGTAAATCAAATCAGTCTGTTTTCTGCTTCTGTGTACTTACCTATTCTGGATGTTTCATATAAATGGAGTCATACAATATGAAAACTTTTGTGTCTGGCCTCTTTTATTTAGCATAATGTTTTTGAGGTTCATCCATGTAACATATATAAGTATTTCATTCTTTTTTGTGACTGAATAATATTTCATCATATGAATATATCACATTTTCTTTATCCATTTCATCCATTTATATACATTTAGGTTGTTTCTACCTTTTGGCTTTTGTGACTAGTGCTGATATGAACATTCATATACAAGTTTTGTGACTAGTGCTGATATGAACATTCATATACCTGTTTTAAATCCTTTCAAGTATATATCCAGGAGTGGAATTGCTGGATCATATGATAGTTTTATGTTGTAATTATTTGAGGAACTGTCAAACTGTTTTTCACAATGGCTGAGTCAGTTTACATTCCCACTAGAAATGTAGGAGTACTTCAATTTCCATATCCTCACAAACACATTATTTTACAATTTTTAATTATCACCATCCTTCTGCGTGTGAAGTGGTACCTATTGTGGTTTTGATTGGCCCTAATGACTAGTAATGTTGAACATCTTTTCATGTGCTTGTTGGCCATTTGTAAATATCTCAGGTTTTAATCTGAAATGTTAGTTCTTGGTGTGCCCATGGCTAAAGAATGACTAGACATGCCAAAGTAAGGCAAGCATGAAAATGAGGTTTATTGAGGAGAGAAAGATAGGGTTATAGGGCAAGAGCAAGATATTGGTTTTTAGAGCATGATACATATGTCACAGATGATGACCAGACCCATTGTTGCAGCAAAGGGAGAGCAAAAGAAAGGGTGCAAAAAGGGGCTTGGTTATGGTCTGCGTCTTGTTTTGTAGTGCCCAGATTGGGACTTCCTTGTGGTTCAGATGTCACCATGGAACCACTTTGATTAGAGAGTTGGGAGTTGCATTACTATGCATGAGGGTTGTTCTAGGTCAATTTCTGGACTTTATAGTACCTATCCTGCTTGGCCTGTGGGCCAGAGAGTCCTCTGCATTCTTTTGCAGCTGATGCACTAAGTTGATTGGCAGATTTGTAGCGTATTCCCTCCTCCCCAGGTATGGCAGTCGCTCTGGAGATTAGGGTGGGGCAGGACCAAGATGGGGGGCCTGGGGCCCATCCTTATCCTTCTTCTCAGGTGGGGCAATTGTACCAAAGCAACAGCATTCACTTTTGTCCCTAGAAGATCTGGAATCCCTTGCTAACTACCTAACATATCTACTGTACAGAACAAGTCCTTTGCCAGTTTTTAAATTGGATTGTGTGATGGTTAATTTTAAGTGTCAACTCTACTGGACTAAGGTATGCTCCACTAGCTAGTGTAACTTTATTTCTGGATGTGTCTGTGAGGGTCTCTCTAGAAGAGATTACCATCTGAATCTGTAGACAGAGTGGAGAAGATCTTCACCAATGTGGTGGGCATTATCTATTCTGTTAAATCCATTTGGAATAGAACAAAAAGGAAGAGGGAGGACAAATTTGCTCTGTCTGCTTAAGCTGTGACATCTGTCTTCTCCTGCCCTTAATCATCAGTGCTTCTGATTATTAGTCTTTCAGGATTAGAGCAGGAATTATCCACCCCCCACCCCCACCCTTGCCTCGCCCCCCTCTTCCTCAGGCCTTCTCAATGAGACTGAATTATACCACCAGCAGATCAAAGGACTTCTCTGCCTCCATAACCACATCAGCCAATTTCTGTAATATATCTTCTCTTATATATGTCTATGTATATCCTATTGGTCTGTTTCTCTGGAGAACCCTGCCAGGTTTTTATCATTTTGTTGTTGAGTTGTAAGAGTTGTTTATATTCTGGATACTAGATCCTTAGATATATAATAATCATGGGATTTATAATTTACAAATATTTTCTCCCAATTTTTGAGTTGTCTTTTCACTCTTATTGATAGTGTCCTTTGATGCAAAAAAGTTTTTAATTTCAATGAACTCTAATTTATCTATTTAAAGTCCAAATATTTTCAATTGTTTTTTCCTTGGGTATCATGCTCCCAGGACTTATGAGGAGCTTAGGGGAAGATAACTCATCATTTCTATCACTGTCTACTTGCTTACATGTTCCCATGGTTAAATACGTTATTGGGTGAATATTATACTGACCTGGCTTCTGTTAATGTAGATTATTATGGCTACTTTTACTGTGATTTCCTGTATAATCCAAATGGAATTTTTTCTATCTCATCCTAGTATTTAGCTAGATTCAGCCTTTCTATCCATCACTAACTCAAAGTAGTACAAAGGAAAACAAATATATTTAAGTGTTTTTTTTCCCTTAGGTGCTAGAATATTTCATGCTAAGCTTTTTGTCTATAATTATTTATCTACAAACTTAATATTAGTGTTGTATACTTTTTACCAATATTGGTGGGCTCTGTCTATAACCAATGTTATTTGTAGCTAGGGGAATGTTGGTCAGAGTCATGTATTTCTCATGGCAAATAATTTTGAGTATTATCCTCATCTTTCTCTGTTCACTCATTTTTTTTCATACTTATATCTGTGAAACTTGATTTTTATCTTCTTAATCCTTAGTCTAATAAAATAACTTTTTTATTTGTCTTTTTTACATTGTAATGCAAATATATGTTTATTATCAAAATAGAAACTAAAGATACATAAAGTAGAAAGTGACACTCCTATTATTCCCAAGTTTCGCTCTTCAGAAGTAGCTAATGTTAAAAAGTTTGTATCATTTTGGACTTTTAAAATATGTATATTAAAAAACACCTGTGTTTATGTATATATAACCTTATATGGGATGATTTGATATCCATGTTCTCAAATTTGCTTGTGCTACTTATTATTTGATTTCTATGCCCCATGTACTTCCAAAATTTGTTTGATATAAATTTGTATTAGAAATATAACATAAGAAGACAAAATCACTGGCAGAGAATAATAGAAAAAATAAGAGTAATTGAATGTATGGGAAGATAAAATTTAAATAATTTAGGTTGAGGAAAATGCATGCTAATTCTTATTTGTGTTATTGCTGTCTTTGCTATCTCTGTGGAGGTTTTTAGGACAAGTGCAATAGACAGAGAAAGTCAAGAGAAGTCAGTTGATCAATTCATTGTGTATGAAAAGAAGTAGGGGGGCCTCCATGCCCCAGTTTGCTTTGAATGGTTCAGATTTATGCCTGTTGTCCTGGCATAATAAAGAATAGCACCCATTTCACTTAAAAAAGGTATCCCAGCTCTTGGCGATATGACACGACTGCTCAGAATGAAGAGTGTCTAGGGGGAGCTGATAAATTTTAGGGAAAATAATTTGATTACTGGACTCCTGGAGATGTCTTTAAGGTCAAAGAGTAGATATTGTAGAAGTTCAGACTCCAGAGAGATAGCAGGTAGTGAGTTATGGCCTAAAACAAAAATATTGAAATTTACTTTGCAGAGATAAAACAGTTTTGGATTCAGGCTGTGGGCAATAGCCGTGGGTAGTTGAAATGAAGTTGAATCAAAAGTCTTTAGAGAACAGAAAGATTACAGAGGTTAAAATATCCATGAATGAAGATAAGAGTTGGGTTACAGAATAATATTTTGGGGCAAGTGGAAGATCGACAGGCAGACATGGAGACGACAGCAAGGTTAATGTAGGACTTAATAAAATTGAATGGTGTACATTTCAAAGGAGAAAGGATTGTTACATAAGACTAGGAGAATAGTGATTTGGAAATCTCACCAGGGAATCAGAATAATGTTACTCAAGCTCTACTTCTCCCAGTCCCATGAACATGGGTGGTGGAATATACGGAAGGTAGGGCTTCCACCTGACAGCAGTTTTGGGAGAGCCAGGGTCCTGATAGGGTGAGAATTTGGAGGGTAGAGATTTAAGGAAATTTATTTATAAATTGGATAGAATTCTAGAGGAATCAATGCAAAAGTTTGAATAGAAGAACAATTTGGGAAAAAAAAAAAACAATCATAAGGGCATGACTAAAGATAAAGGGTGGGATGCGAGTAGGGATTAGGCCTTTCCTTTTGGGAAAAGACTGAATTACCCAAAAAGTCAGGAATGGAACTGACTTTCCTCTGTGTTCTAAGTGGCACAAGGTTTGTCTGATCTGGGTTCCCTAGAGGGTTGTCTTACTGCAGGGTAGGGAATGGCTATGGCTTAGTTCATTTAACCTATGACTGATGAAACCTTGTTGGTTGCCATTTTGTTAGGGTATACCTTTAACGAACCTATAATAATATTTGAAAGTACAAATAGAGATTTTGAAAATATTTTGACTTCTTCCCACATTGTTACCATCTTTGAAATAAAAATTTGTTTGGCTTTAATTTGAAAACAGAACTCTTATAATAATTGATCATATAGGAACTATAAAAGGTTAAAAGGTATCTAGATAATAATGTTTTTGGAACTTAGGGCACACGAGATTCTATGCATTATGGCCATACTTAATCTTTTTAACCTTTATTTTTCTTGTTTTTCTTCAAATTAGCAATTGTTTTTACAAACATGATTTCTATTTTCCCACCTCTGTACCCTTGCTCCTATTAAAATATCTACGTAGAAAGTAACGTCCTCTACCACTTGCACTTCTGTCTTCTCTTTGTGCCCTTTCTTGTGCTTTATTAGTAATGACTACTTTTTAATGTCTCTCCAACATGCCAGACACATTATATACTTTATCTCATCTAACTTTACAACAACCCTGCAAAGTAGGTATTATTATTGCCAGTTTACAGATAAGAAAACTGAACTTCCAGGAAGTTAATTAAAATGCACGGTTATCCAGCTATTAAATGGTAGAGTTAGGATTTGAACCCAGGATTGTCTTTTGTCAAAGCTGCCTCCTATCTACATCTTTGCTGATGAACAGACACACATGTGCACTCCTCTTGTAAGTATCCGTTGAGGCTTATCGGAGATGTTCTTTTCTTAGTAAAGTCTTTTTGAGTTGCTTGCTCAGCTGTGTCAGCTACTTCCTTTCTCTGTAGCTAGCATTCCTTTCTCGTCATAGCACTTTGTACCTCATGTTTTTATATTTGGTGGAGCCTTCCTCTGTGGCCTCTAGGAGTGTTGTGCATTTTTTCTCAGCATTCCCACTGAGTTTATGACCGATCTGTATTAGTGCACCTATTGAAATATATGGCATTTATTTGTTTCCATGTTTGTCACCTCTAGTAGGTTGTGAGCTTCTTGAGACTAGAGGCTGTAATAATCATTTTTATCTCAGTGTTCCTGGCACTAAAATATCTCCAGCAAATAGGTGTTCCAATACGTGTTTGCTGAGTGAATTTTGAATGATTTAATTATACCACCATTACCTGTGAACTTGTCTAGTTATTGTTACTACACTGCAAATTGTTTGAAGGCAGTAATCCACATTTCATTTATCTTTGTATTGCTAACAATTATTTCTCACATGATTATGTAGTAAAATGACTGTTGAGTGTTAATATCAATACCTTAAAGAAAACATTTCTGTTAACAATTCTGCTCTCCTTAATTTTAAATGTCAGTACTTCAAATATATATACAGATATCTATATATATTTTAGGCTAGTCATCAAATCATCAAATATATTTTTAAAATAAAAAGATAATAGTTAATTTAAAAGCGAACATGTTCATTTGTTTATAAAATTTGAAGGTTTTTACTCATTCTTTTCTCTTAATGGGAGATCATCATCCATTAATGTTCTAATACACCAGCTACTCCAGTGCTATTTCACTTGCATTTAACTTTTATTTTTGAGCTAGAAGCAACACTTTCAAATAAAGAAAGAATAGGAGGAGTTTTAAATATTATATCCATAAGGTAGTCAAGGTCAGCATATATTAATTGGCGATGAATGATATTGTCTTGGTAGCTAAATTTTGGTGACTGCTGATTTTTGCCTGCTTAAGTGCTTCTGAAAAAAGACCTCACTTTGTATTCATATGAGGTCAGTTTTTTTGGTTTGTAACTGTGGTTATTACTTGCATGCTGGGTGGGGGGGGGCTTTTTGTAACTTCATTTTTGTTTTGCTCTGGTCAGCTTAATATTTTATTAAAATATAGTCACTCTATTTTAGACTTCTGTCATATTGAAGCATGTAAAAGGTTAAGAAATGCTTTCAGGTAATTCATTTTGTACTTTAACTGGTTAATGATTTTATAGTCTCTATCACTATATAAATATATTCAGATAATGTGACTTGAACCATAAACTGATTTTGATAGCTTTTATTAGTCAAGGATTATAAATTCAAGCTCTGTTGAATTTCTTTCTAGCTCATGAGAATATCTGTTGAGGGAAGAATGAAAGATTTCATATTTCTATTATAGAGTTTTTATTCATTTATTTCTGTTTTTATTCTAAATTAACATACCATCAGTGGCATATTAGAGCCTCTTTATCAATGTTAAGATAAAAGAAATAATTAAACAAATATTTTTGACTATAAAACATCATGACTATAAAACATATAATAAAGTCAATTGCCCTTACTTAAAAGAGAGTAATCAATACAGATTAAACTTTCCTTATGTCATATAAAAACAATATTTCCATCTTTGTACTTAGAGAATGTAAAAGTAGCCAGTTGTGCAGACAAAAGCTGAAAAACAGGAGACATTTTAGATAGATAGCTGCATATACTCTTGTAGTCATAAGAAATGGGAAATCGATCATCCTGCCAAGGAAACTAGTTATCTGTTCTATATTTTGCTATTTAATAAGTTCCATTTCTGTTTAAAAATATGAATTTATAGATTCATTTTTTGCAAATTAAACTTCTAATTTTAGAAAATATAACAATTTTAATGGTTCTTTAAAAATTTTTAATCCCTACTTTAATGGTGAATTAAAAATTCAACTTATAAGTACTCACTTGATCCTAAGTAACAAATTGAATACCATTAAGTAAGATAGATTTCAATAAATCGAAATAATCTATAGTTTAGTAGGATTTACCAGTTTCACTTTAAAAGATACTTTTACCTTTGCTAATATAATAGTCATATACTTTTGTATAATATTCAGTTTCTGCCTGATTTATCTTTCCTATCCACTAAATTATAGACATTATCACTTTAAAATCTCATTTTACAAACATTTAAAAAAATAGTTCCTTCTTGCAATAATCTATAATAAATTGAATATCTACTGTTTTCTGGGTAATAATATAGTGTCCAGTGATATAAAGATGAAAAATTTATAATATTCTTGTATTTCCAGTTAGCTCATAGTTCAGTGGGAAAAATACACTTGAGAAAATAGTTAAAATACATTATAAATGTTGTATGAACTATAGTTCCTGGGATCTGAGAAAAGGGAACACCTAGGTTAACCTGGGCAGTGATTGTTATGGGGAAGACTTCACAGAGAATACAACTTTAAAGTTTATTTGTTGATGGCTTTCTAGGCAGACAACGGAAGAAAAACATTTAGACTGAGGGAATAATATCTATAAAGGTATACAGGTATGAGTGATCAGGAGACATTTCAGGAACCCAAACTGGTAAGTTGTATGACTGTTACAAAGGGTGGGAAGTTGTGTGGGGTCAGCTTTGATTACCAGGCAGAGGGGTTTGAAGTTTAACCTGTAAGTTAGGGTTGTGAAATTAATATCTAATATTATAAGTAATAATAAAATTAGTACCTATTGTTACCTAGTACCCTAAAGAATGAAGGGAGCAAAGTAGGGATTGTAGGGCACTAGAGATGCATGTGCAATGTTGTGTAGCCTCAATCAGTTAGTTCATTTATTAGATTTTTTTTTTTTTTTGAGGTGGTATCTCACTATGTTGCCCAGGCTGGTATTGAACTCCTGGCATCAAGTGATCCTCCCACCTCAGCCTCCTGACTGGCTGGGATGCCCAACCTTAACAGATTTTTGTTGTCTACTATAGGCAAGGCATTGTTCTCAGCACTGGATGATATAATGGGGAACAAAACAGAGTAACTCCTTGCCTGACTGGAAATTACATTACAAATTAGTATATAATATATTCTCCCTACCAACTCTTCCTTTTTGGTTATAGCATGATTATTTACTTTCCTTGCAATTTCTTTTTGTTTTCCTTGTTATTAACAAAGGCAGCTCTGTCTATACCTCATATTACTTCTGGAATAATATGGCTGAATTTGTGAAACCTTCTCCATGCTGTTGTTCTTCCTCTGAACTATAGTTTGAGGTCTGGATATTACCTTTTTTAACTGAAATTTGTATTGAGAAAGTTGTAGATAAACATTCAGTTGTAAGAAATAATACAGAGAAGTTCTTTTTATACTTTGCCCAGTTTACCCCAGTGGTAACATTTTGCAAAACTATGGTGTAACAGGACACCCAGGATTTTAACATTGGTACAATCCACTAATCTTTTTCATATTTTTCTAATTTTACTTATACTCATTTGTGTGTGTTTAAGTTCTATAAAACTTTATTGCCTGTCTAGATACATGTATCCACCACCACCTTCAACGTACTGGACAGTTCCAACACTACAAGATTCCCTTGTGTTGCTCTTTTATAACCACACTCACCTCCTTCCCCTACTCCCTACTCTAATGTTCCTAAACCTTGGCAACCACTTCTATGTCCTTTTTCTAAAATTTTGTCAATTCAAGAATGTTATATAAATGGAATCATACAGTACAGTAATTCTCCCTTATTCACAGTTTTACTTTCTGCAGTTTCAGTTACCTGTGGTCAACCATGGTCCAAAAATATTAAATGGAAGATTCCAGAAATATAAGTTTTAAATCACATGCCATTCTGAATAGAATGATGAAATCTCGCTCTGTCCAGCTTTGTTCTGCCTGGGATGTGAATCCCTTTACCTGGCATATTTACGCTGTATATGTAATCTGCCCATCAGTCACTTAGTAGCCTTGTTGGTTATAAGATCAATTGTTTATGGTATGCAGTGCTTGTGCTCAAGTAACCCTGTTTTACTTAATAATGGCCCCAAAGTAAAAAAGTAGCGATGCTGGCAATTCAGATATGTCAAAGGGAAGCCATAAAGTGCTTCTGTTAAGTGAAATGGTGAAAGTTCTTGACTTAGTAAGGAAAGAGAAAATATCACATTGCTGAGGTTGCTAAGATCTATAGTAAGAATGAATCTTCTATCCATGAAATTGTGAGGAAGGAAAAAACAATTTGTGCTTAGGATATATAGGGTTCGGTACTATCTGTGGTTTTAGGCATCCACATGGTCTTAGACCATGTCCTCTGCAGATAAGGAGGGATCACTCTATATAACTTTTTGTATTTGGCTTTACTCATCAGAATTTCCTGGAGATTCATCTAAATTGCTGTCTATATTGACACTTTGCTCCTTTGTATTGTGAGTATTATTCTATGCTATATATAACCAACTACTAACCTGTTAAAGGGTATCTGGGCTGATTCTAGCTTTTAGTTTTTAAAAATAAAGCTGCTATGAATATTTCTTACAAGTTTTTGTTGAAACATATGTTTTCATTTCTCTGGCATATATGTCTGAGAGTAATTTCTGGGTCAAATGGTAGCTGAATGTTCACTTTTATAAGAAATTGGAATGACTATATGGTTTTGTCTTCCCATCAGCAGCAACTAATGAGTTACCTAGTTTTTCCTAATATGGAGTCTTTCCATGAACATGGAATATCTATCCATTTATTTAGTTCTTCTTTGATTTCTTTCATCAGAAGTTTGTAGTTTTCCTCATACAGATCTTGTACATATTTTGTTAGATTTATATTAAGTATTTCATTTTGGGGGATTAACTAATTTAATTGATATTATGTTTTTAATTTCAAATTCTACTTGTTTATTTCTGATATATAGGAAAGTGATTCACTTTTGTATATTCATTTCATAGCCTGCCATTGCTATAATTGCTTATTAGTTTCAGGAATTTTTTTGTTGATTCTTTTGGATTTTTTACATAGACAGGCCTATCATCTGTGAACAAAGATAATTTTCTTTCTTTTTTCCCAATCAGCATACCTTTAATTTCCTTTTCATGTCTTCTTGTATTAGTTAGGACTTCCAGTATGCTGTTGAGAAGGAGGGGTGAGAACAGGTGCTCTGTTCCTGATCTTAGTGGGATTAAAATCATAAAATTATCCTAATTTCCCCTTTCCGTCCCGTTTGTTATTGCTGCTGTTCATTTCACTTATACATAAGGATACATAAGCATTACATACACACACACAAGCATGCATAATTGAATATATTGTTCTTATGATTTTGAAAAAATGATTATGTGTTTGTTAAGAATAAGAAAAATAAAAAAACCTTTTTATTTTACCTTCACTTATTCTTCTCCAGTGCTTTTCCTTCCTTTATGTAGATCTCAGTTTCTAACCT
The DNA here is from genome assembly GCA_008750895.1 of Mirza zaza. Classification (NCBI taxonomy): domain Eukaryota; kingdom Metazoa; phylum Chordata; class Mammalia; order Primates; family Cheirogaleidae; genus Mirza; species Mirza zaza. Next base: position 13,270 of record VSMD01098428.1, read on the forward strand.
ATATCATTTTCCTTTTCTCTGAAGAACTTCTTTTAACTTTTAGTTTCTTGCATGGCAAGTCTACTAGCAACAATTTCCCTCAGTGTTTGTTTGTCTAAGAAATTATTTCTCCTTTGCTTTTGAAGAATAATTTTGCAGGGTACATTCTAGGTTTTTTTTTTTTTTTTTCTCTTAACATTTTAAGTATTTCATTCCACTCTCTTCTTGTTTGCATGGTATTGAAGACAAAATCAATGTAATTGTTCTCTTTGCTCCTTGATAGGTAAGGTCTTTTTTCCCTCTGGCTTCTTTTCATGATTTTTATCTGTATCTTTGATTTTCTGTAGTGGGAATATGCTATGCCTACTTGTAAGATTTTTTTTTTTTCTTCAAATCATTTATCCTGTTTGTTGTTTTGAATTGGTGGTTTGGTGTCTGACATTGATTTGGGGAAATTCTCATTCAGTATTGTTTCAAATATTTTTTTCCTATTATTTTCTCTCTTTTTTCTCCTTTTGATATTCCCATTATACATATACTGTTAATATACCTTTTATAGCTTTTGTAGTTATCCCAAATAGTTCTTGGATATTCTGTTTTTCCCAGTATTTTCCTGTTTACTTTTTAGTTTTTTATTTATCTGTTGAGATACCCTCAGGCTTAGAGATTCTTTCCTCACCTGTGTCCAGTACACTGGACTGAACCTATCTACTTAATGAACCCAACAAAGGCATTCTTCATTTCCGTTAGATTGTTTTTGATCTTTAGCATTTCTTTTTTGGTTCTTTCTTATAATTTCCATTTTTCTGCATATATTGCCCATCTGTTCTTGCATGCTGTCTACTTTATCCATTAGAGCTCTTAGCGTATTAATGACAGTTGTTTTAAATTACCCATCTAATGAGTCCCACATCCTTACCATACCTGAGTCTGGCTCTTATGCTTGCTCTGTTTCTTCAAATTGTATTTTGCCTTTCTTTATGCCATATAAATTTTTCTTGATAGCGGAATCTGATGTCCTGGGTAAAAGGAAGTGCTCTAAATAGGCTGCTAATAATGTGGCGGTAAGATATTGGGGGATGGGAAGCATTCTGTAGTCCTGTTATTAGATCTCAGTCTTTCAGTGAGCCTGTTAACTTCACAAATGATGTTTCTTTGCCCTCCTCTTTCCCCCTCAGGACGGACAGGATGGCTAGAGTGGGCTGCAGTTGGGTATTTCCCTTTCTTCAGGTCAGTTACACCCTGATAAAACCCTAGCTTGTTAGTCTCTGTTTAAATAGTTTCTCCTGAATGCAAACCTTTGTAAGAACAGAATGCTCTGGCTTATTTCAAAATGATTCTGTTTCTCCTCCTGTCAGAAGCATGAGGGTATTTTTCTCCAAGATTCACTGTGAGAACCAGATTGAATTCCTGGAGGTAAAACTCACAGCAGTGTGGAGGCCCTCCAATGAGTGGGGTCCTAGGAGTGGGGTCCCCCTGGAATTTTTACCTCTCTTACTTGTCCATACTTAGCTTTCAACAATTTTTCATTACAGTTCAGGTTTTCCTACCTGAAAACATGATGTGATTCTCTGTAGTCACCTGTCTGTCTCTCCAATTTGGGGATCAGCAGTTTTCCCTGTGACTTCATTTCTCATACTGATCTAAGAAAAGTTACTGATTTTTTAGTTTGTTTAACTTTTTACTTGTTAGGATGGACTGGTGACTTCCAAGATTCTTACATGCCCACCAGAAACCAGAAGTTGCAGCTTGTGTTTTCATTCTGTTCACATGTGTTTTCAAAGAGCAAAAGATTTTATTTTTGATGAGATCCATTTTATCCATTTTTCCTTTTATGGTTGTGGTTTTGGTATCCATTCTAAAAACTCTGCCTAGCTTCTTTAGATCCTGAAGATTTCCTTCTGTTTTTTTTTTCCCCTCTAAAATTTATCAGGCTTATGTTTACATTAAAGGCCATGATACTTTTGAGTTAAATTTTTTATAAGGTGTTAGGTCAAGATACTTTTTTCTTTTTTACCAACAGATGTCCAATTGCTCCTGTACCATTTGTTGAAAAGGCTATTCTTTCTCATTGAATTGTGTTGGGCCTTTGTCAAAAATCGGTTGAGCATATTTGTGCGTGTCCGTTTCTGGATTCTCTGTTTTGTTACGTTGATCTATCTGTCCTCTACCAACAGCATACCATCTTGATTTCTGTAGTAGCTATATAGAATCTTATTCAGCAGGATGGACCATATTTCTTTGAATTCTCCTTCAGGCTCACTTGCCCTCTCCTCTCTTTCTTGCATTCTAATGATACAACTGTTGCATCTTGTTATTGGCATATAGGTGCCTAAGGCTTTGTTCATTTTTTTTCTATTTTATCTGTGTTGTTTGGATTGAATGAATTCTATTGTTTTGTCCTTAAGCTTATTGATTGTATCCTGTGTCATCTTCACTCTACTATTGAGCCCATCTAGCTTGTTTTTTATTTCTGTTATCACATTTCTTAGTTCTATAATTTCCATCTGGTTATTTTTATAACTTGTATTTCTTTGCTTAGATCTTCTAGTTTTATATTTGTTTTAAGAGAATTTGTAATTGATTATTGAAGCATTTTTATGATGGCTGCTTTAAAATTCTTTACAGATAATTCCAACATCTGATTCTTCTTGGTGTTGGCATTAGATGATTGTCTTTTCACATTCAAATTATGATTTTTCTCGGTGTTACAAGTGATTTCCATTTGAATCCTAGATAATTTATGTGTTTGTTGGGAGACGCTGGTTCCTATTTCAATCTTTTATTTTTGCAGGTTGTCACCCTTAGGTTTATCATATAGGTCTTAGTCTAATTTTTGTAGGCTTTGGTTTATTACAGTTTCATTTTCAGAGTCTTTGCACTGTTGTTTTGGTTTGCTTCGTTTATCTGGTAACACTGGGGCTCCCACTGGTCCCTGCTGGTACTGCCTGAGGAATTTAGAAGACTCTTTTTTAGGCCTAACCAGTAGATGTCTATTGGTGGGGAATGAATGTGCTGGAATTTCCTTGCTATGCTCCCCTGTCTTTGGGCAGAGGAGGAAAGTCTTGCAAGGATCTATGGAGAACAAGAGGCTTCCCAATTGGATTTCTGGCAAAAGCTGGGTTCTGCTTGCTAGTTCTGCCTGTGTATTTTGTTATCTCTGGATGGGAGACAAAGAGGTTCCTGACTGAGCTGCTTGCTGTAGCTGGGTCCTTGTTGCTGATTCCTTCTGCCTGGTTTTGTTTCTCTTGATGGAAAAGGGAGTCCCAGGCCTCACAGGGAAGGAAAGTCCTTCCTCTGGCTGTTTTTGGTGAAATTTCTAATTAATCTCCCTGGCTGGTGGTGTCCAGCTTCCCTGATGTTGTGAGAGGGACTCCTGTTCTACTCTGGGAGGAGTTAGCCTTTGTGGATTGCCTTCTGTTCCTAGGCTGGTGGTTGGGAAAAGCCAGGCCTGGGTGGCTGCCTTCTGTTGGGTGAGGGGGATATAAGACACCCTGCTTCTGTGCTATTCTTCCAGTTGTAGGGTCTCAAAGGAGTTTGCCTTCTTTTTTCCATTTTTCAGAGTCTTCTTGATGGTTGTCTCTTGCATTATTTCCGGTGTTTATACTTGTGCTTAGTGGGGAGAAGCTGGGGAATATGGTCTATGTCATCTTGTCTGGACCAGAAGCTGTATTTTCCTCCTAATTTCTGTTTCTGTGGCATGTGAGTGTAGAGGTTAAGGGCTAGGGAGATATTGGCTGGGGTTGAGTTTGGCTTAGTTGGAGGTCCTGAAATTTACTCTCTTACAAGAGTTCATTAACCATCCTATAATCCTGGACTTAAATTTCACCCACAGAGCTCTGGAAAATGATGCACCAATGTTGCCCTCCCTGCATTTTCTGAAGTGCTGTCCTGGTCCAGAGGGGCTTTTCTCTTGAGATGTTTTCTTGACTTTTCCTAGTTTTATCTATTCACTTTCTGCCTATTTCTTTTCATATTGGGGAATCCAATGTGAATTCTAAGGATTTCGTTGACTTTTCTTCCTTAGAATATCTTCTGAACTGGTTAGGGTAGTGTTGGGCACATTGCCATACTGCCCAGAGCACCATTGTTTTCTGTTTCTTGGGTTGTACTTCTTTATATGCTGATAATACATTTAAAGTTTTGATTTTTCTTAAAAACAATTTCTTATTCTTTTCAATATTTATTGGCGGTAGGAGCTTCTGAGGTACCATTTCATGATACTGATTTTACCCAAAATTCCAATGAGTTCTTGCAGTTTTTGCATCTTCTCCTGACATTTGGCATTAATAATATCTTTTTTTTTTCCCTTCTGGCATCTTTGACTCTGCCAAACCCTTTTTATCTTTTGCTTGCTTAATCTCTATCTTTTGGATGGCTTCTTTTCCTCTCGATCTTGGATTGACAGATTCTCATGGGTTCTGTCCTTGACTTCCTGTTTTTCTGTCAACAGTCTGTTTCATCTATCACCTTTAAGCAATTGACTCTCAAATTAGAATTTTTGGCCTTAATATTTTACCTAAAGGTTTATTTTCAGCTGAAATGAATATATTTTCCTTAAAGTAGCTCCATATTCTCATTCTTTCATTTCTCTTGGTGTTATCACCATTTTTTCTTACTGAAGCCTTAAAGTTTTCGTTGGATTGTCTCTCTTTTGTTCCCTAAATCCATTCACTAGGTCAAGAATCTTCCATTTTAGTTTTTCACTGACATTATCAATTCTAGATCCTCATTTCTCAAGTTATTTTCTATAATGGCTTCTAAACTTGTGTTTTTTTTTGGTCTCATTTTATCTTTTATTTCCCAGCTGTCAGATCAAAATCTATGTCTGTCTCTTTCTCTCTTTTTATTGAACTATAATATACACACAGAAATATGTATAAATCATAGGTGCTAAGCTTGATGAATTGTCACAAACTGAACATATTTGTGCAACTAGCACTAGCAAATTAATCTTTTTAAATTATCCCATTCATGACCTTGGTTTTCTTTGTTAAAAACCAATTAATTCAAGAAGTTTGAGCTTTATTAGTTTCCTGAGCAGAGGAATAATGGAAGATAAATTAGTATGCCATCTCCCACTGTTTGCCACATATAGCTTTGTTTTGGAGACTTTTTTTTTTTTTTTTTTTACTGCATCTCATCTTGACTTTTTTTTGTTTTGGCCCTGTATTGCTCCTACTTTCTGAAATACATTTCCCTCTTGACTTTTTACAATCTAAAATCATGGTCATGATTCCAGTCCTAATTCATATCTTGCCATTTCTAAGAAATTTTCTGGGCAGTTCCAGCTTTCATTAATTTGATCTATTTCTCTTCAAAAATTCTTTAATTAATTTGATTTTTGAATAGGTAATATCAATATATTTACTTAGAACAAAATTTAAATGTACAAAAGGGTATACAATGACAAGTCTCCCTCTCACTCCTGTGCCCCAGCCACTATGTGTCCCTCTAGGAATATTTTATGTACTTATAAGCAGAATGAATATTACTCTTCTTCCTTTTCATACAAACTTAGCATACTAAGTTGTGTATCTTACTTTATTCAATTAATAGCCCTTAATGATAGTTCCATATCAATACACAAAAAAATTCTTAATTTTTGTTAGGACTGAATGATAGTCCACTGAATGAATGAATATACCATGAACAGATCTACCACACATGGTTGTGAAAGTTGGGCACTGAACAAATTCACATAGACTGTGATTTGGATGGTACCTGCTAGAGTTATTCAGCTACAATCAAATGTAGCAAACTTACTTAGTTTCTACTGTTGTATATTTCAGATAGCTCCAGTTTTTTTGTTGTTGTTGTGATTGCTGCAGACACTACTGCAACAAATACTTTTATATATATATATCACTTGGCATCTATGGGAAAAATTATCTGTATCATATAATTCTCTTAATTCCTAAAGTATTTATAATATCTTTCAGTTCAACAATTAGACATACTCTTAATCTTTTATGGAATTTAAAAATTTTTTATTCCATAAAGAGAAGTTCTATATATTAAATTATTTTTTATATACCCTGACGTTGAATATTGGCGTATATAAGTAAGTCTTTAGGAAAGGCTTGAGTGTCTCTTAGATAGCTGCCAGATTTTATTTCTCTTTTTATTCTTCTAAGCTTTTCACAATCCTTTTGAAATTCCTGATAATGGAAGAAAAAGTTGTTGTCAATACATTTAGAAGCAGGAATGATATTTATTCCAAGTTACAGAATAACATGAACCATAATATCAGACATAGCTTTTTTAAAAAAGTAAAACATTTTACCTTTCTTTGGCCTCAAAAAATGTTCCTTATTGGAAACATCAGATGAGATAGACCTGAGTAAACCTGCAGGTAAAATAACAGAAAAGTATTCATAGTAAATTCTTGTGTCCCATAAAAGATACAGTATGTTAAAGTAATTTTTTAAAACTACTTCATACAAAATGAAAAAAACCTGTAATTATCCTATTTAATGTTAAAGTAAATAAATAAGTTACTTTGTATTGACTTATTTATGTTAAGGTCCACTTATTGTCTTGGTTTCAACTTCAGAAACTTTGATGGAATGTAGTTCTTTTGTAAGTGTTTTATTTTTTTCCTAATTATTTGAGATTTCATAAAACTGGATGGCTTTCAGTTAGGGAAAATTGTAATTTTTTTTTTTTCTATTTAGAAAACCCTCATTTTTACCTGTCTTTAGATTAGATCACTGAGGTTAGAGATATAAACCTCTTCTTGTTTTTCTATATGGCTTAGAGGATATCAGCTGAATTAACAAGAAATTGACCTCTGGTATGGCTGATCTAGAACTAAAAATAAAAGGTATATTTCTTCATTTCTTCTAACTAGCTCTGACAAATTTACTGCCTGAAATTCTAGGAAACTGGAGAGCAAAATAAATTCTACCATCATTTTCAGGATTTATAATAAACAAGCAGGATATTTTGGGGAAGTTTATGTTAATTGACCTTTAGATGATCATAAGTTATGCTGTAGTGATTTTTAAACAACTTTTTTGAGCTATATTCATATACCAAAGAATTCACCAATTGCAACTGTACAATTCAGTTGTTTTTAGTACATTCACAGAGTTGTGCAGCCACTATTACAATCAATTTTAGAATACTTTCATCACCACAAAAAGAAATTTCAGTACCCATTAGCTGTCAATCCCCATTTCTCCCCAAATTTGCCAGCCTTGTCAACCACTAACCTGCTTTCCATCTCTATAGATTTGCCAATTTTAGATATTTCATATATGCGGAATCATACAATGTGGTCTCTTATATCTGGTTTTTTTCACTTAGTAAAATGTTTTCAAGGTTTATCCATGTTGTAGCCTTATGCTTTTCTATTGCTAAATATTCCATTGTATGAATGTTATCCCATTTTATTTATTCATTCATGAATTGATAGATATTTAGGTTTCCACTTTGTAGCTATTATGAATAATATTGCTTTAAACATTCACGTGCAAGTTTTTGTGTAGACATATTTTCATTTTTCTTGAGTATATACCTAGGAGTGTACTTTCTGGGGAATATGGTAACTGTATGTTTTACATTTTGAGGAGCTTGCAAATTGTTTTCCATAGTGGCTGCACTATTTTATTAATGCATTTCTACTAGTGGGAAATGAGGGTTCCAGTCTCTTCACAATCTCTACAACATTTATTATTATCTGTCTTTTTGAATATAGACATCCTGGTGATGTAAGGTAGTATTTCACTGTAGTTTTGATTTGCATTTTCCTGATGGCTAATGATATTGAACATCTTTTCATGTTTTATTGGATATTTGTATATCTTCTTTGGAGAAATGTCTATTCAGATACTTTGCTCATTTTTAATTGGTTTGTCTTTTTATTATGGAGTTGTAAGAATTCTTCATGTATTCCAGTTAGAAGTCTGTTTTATATATGGTCTAAGGAAGGCATCCTGCTTCATTCTTTTGCATGTGCAAATCCAGTTATCCCAGGACTAGTTGTTAAAAAGACTTTTCTTTCCCTGTTGAATAGACTTGGCACCCTTGTGGAAAATCATTTTACCATAAATGTGAAGAGTTTTATTTGGACACTCTATTCTATTCCATTTATCCCCATGTCTTTCCATATGCCAGTACCATAGTGTCTTGATTACTATAGCTTTTTAGTAAGTTTTGAGATCAGAAAATGTGAGTCCTCCAACTTTGTTCTTTTTCAAGATTTTTTTTGTGGGTATTCTGGCTCCCTTGCCTTTCCATATACATTTTAGGATTTGCTTGTCAATCTTTGTAAAAGAGAGTCTTGCTTTCTTAACAATAGTAAGTCTTTCAACCCATGATCATGAGTATTTTGTTTAACTTAGGTCCTTTAAAATTTCTTTCAATAATGTTTTCTAGTTATAAGAGTATAAGCTTTACATTTTTTGTGAAATTTATTCTTAAGTATTTTATACTTTTTTGGTGCTGTTCTTTTCTGGATTGATCATTGCTGGTATATAGAAATATAATTGATTTTAGTGTGTTGGTCTTGTAACCTATAATATCACTAAACTCATTTATTCTAATAGTTTTTGTATTGCATTAGGATTTTCTGCATGCAGTGCTGTTATTTGCAAATAAAGATAGTTTTACTTCTTCCTTTCCAATCCGAATGTCTTTAATTTCATTTATTTCATTGTAATGGCTGGAACCTCCAGTATAATGTTGAATAGAAGTCAACAGTAGAGTGGACATCTTGTTCCTGATCTTTGGGAGAAAGCATTCCTTTGTATTGAGTTTTTTACCCCAGAAAGAATGGGCCATAACTTTGCTTTGAAACTAATTTCCTTTTGATTTAAGGTTTTTCCCCTTGTGTTTACATATACAGGTATGTGCTGATTAGAAGGCTTACTTGTGCAGTGTGGAAGATTAGCAGTGCCTTACAAAAATGGGGTTTGGGAGTGACCTGAAGAATTCACATGAAGCTGTGTTAAAATTGCAAGACTGGGAATTACGGTTACTGGAAACAGTGAAGAAATTTATGGCCCTGAGAATAAAAAGTGATAAAGAATATGCATCTACTTTACAGAACCTTTGTAATCAAGTTGATAAAGAAAGTACTGTCCAAATGAATTATGTCAGCAATGTATCCCAGGTAAGAAAAATAATTTTATCATTTGTTATTTATAGCATAATAACTGTGCTTAAAGCAAATAGATCTTAGTATTGAATGAGCATACCCAAGTGAGCATTCTAAAGCAGTAGTTCCAAAATTTTATTGAGTATCTGAATCTCTTGGGGAAGCTTTTAAAAATTATATAATTTGGGGCCCTACCTCCCTGATATTGTATTTAGTAGGTTTGGAGACAGACCATGAAATATTTTCTTTTTTAAAGAAAAAAGATGCCCATGTTATTATAATGATTAGTTAAGTTTAAGAGCCATTGTTACAAATTTTGGTTTCTTTTATTTACCCTATTTGCTTTGGGTCATTTGAACCCTGTAATTTTTTTCTTTTGACACAACCTATAATTATAATTGATCTACTTGAATTCGTCTGTGAATCATTTAACATGTAGCTGTTACTTGCTATTATTTCATTACTAAAATATTAGTATATTGATGAGTTAGTCACTCTTAAAACAACTCCATTGTAAAACAATATAGTTTTTTTAATTCCAAGGTTATTCTGTCATATAAAAATATGGACTGAAATTATACTATTAATTTTCTTTGAAAACATTAAAGATAAAATATTAAACACCTTAAATAGTTCTTGGCTTTTTCCTCTATTTATTTCCATTGTCTTACTTAAATATCATATTTCATTATATTTATTCAAAGTTAAAAATATATCTTACCTCTTTACTTTGGAAAGTTTAAAAACTTAATGTTTCTTTCACTTATGGGTCTTAGGATTTGAGTAAATTGTAGAGGAAACCTCTGTCTCCAGTGAAGAATGTGTATATAGTGTGTTCAGGTAAGGATTTGTGATTATTGAGAGCCCCTTAGAGTTAGTAGCTTTAATTTCCTTTCCTGGGCCAGACAGATTTCCCGAAGAGGAATTCTTTAGTCTCTAGTCTGAAGGTAGGGTTGCCGGAGATAGCTATTAAAAATATAGGGCACCAGTTAAATTTGCCCACAATATTTGGGACAAACATACATTAAAAAGTATTTGTTGTTTATCTGAAATTAAATTTAACTGGGTGTCCTATATTTCATTTGGGAACCCTATCTGTGGGTATAAGCGTGCTGTTATGTTAATGAGGATAGGGAAAAGTAAGTTGGGTATTTTGAGTCATATTTTACTTAATCCTCCTGATTTTGGCAAGCTGTCTAGTGTCTTTGAGTCCCAAAGGCTTTGTGGTTCATTTTTCCCTCTTGTTTTCTACTGCATTGGGAAGAATAGTTGCCTTTCTGTGTGAGCTGAGCAGTAGGAACTGGAGTTCTACCTGCTTTTTTTTTTTTGTTTTTTTGAGACAGAGTCTCACTCTGTTGCTGAGGCTAGAGTGCCATGGCATCAGCCTAGCTCACAGCAACCTCAAACTCCTGGGCTCAAGCAATCCTACTGCCTCAGCCTCCCGAGTAGCTGGGACTACAGGCATGCACCACCACGCCCGGCTAATTTTTTCTATTTTTGGTAGAGATGAGGTCTTGCTCTTGCTCAAGCTGGTCTGGAACTGCTGAGCTCAAAGGACCCGCCCATTAGTTGGCCAATTAATTTCTCTCTATTTTTAGTAGAGACGGGTCTAGCTCTTGCTCTGGCTGGTCTCGCACTCCTGACCTTGAGCGATCCTCCCACCTCAGCTTTCCAGAGTGCTGGGATTGTAGTCATGACCCACCAGGCCGGGCCTCTTCCTGCTTCTTATATAAACTTTGAATCAGTCTAGTTTCAGCACCCTGTTCTCTTTCTCCATTTGTTCCAGGTTTCTCCAGTTCCTGAGCTTTACTGGAGCTAACTTCATAAATCTTGACCTCCCCTTTGTGGGATACTTATGTTTCAACTTTTTCTGATATACAAATTAGTTACCACTTATCTGCTTTTCACTTTCTTGCTTTCTATTGACATGTCTTATTTCCCATTGTTACAAATTTTCTATTTTCTTTGCTATTGTGTATTTATGATTTAATTATATTTTATTGGGTTTTTTGGAAGGAGGGGAGAAATGTGTTCTATACACCATGCTTAAGTGAAATTATACTCTTTAAAGATGTGTGGTAGTGAAAGCAATGAGAAATAGGATTAATAAGTAAGAAGATTGAGAATTTATGAGATTAGGGCAGTGGAGGAATCATCGTGTGAATACTGAAGTGTCAAGTATTTTGGTGAGGAATAGAAGGAGACAAGTGCTAAAGTAATTAAGGAAGGAAAGAGGTATTTGGGATGGGGATGAGGGCTAGGGAAAAGGTAATGAGGATTGGGAGAAGTGGTGTAAGTGGGTAGCATTGCCTCCAAAGAGGAAATGTTGAGAATTAACACTTGAACAATGATTGGTAACCCATAGAAAATCAAGGAGTATGTTGGCTTTTTCCTGAAAAGCTATCATTTATTCTGTTTATAAGTAAAGTCCAGTTATCAATTTTTTCTTCAGAAGATTGTGCTTTTGGAATTGTATGTAAAAATATCTTTGCCTGACCCAGAGTTACAAAGAACTTTGCCTGTGTTTTCATCTGGAAGTTTTATAGTTTTAAGTTTTATATTTAGGTCTATGATTCTTATTTATTTATTTATTTTATTTCAATAGATTGAGCGGGTACAGTGTTTTTGTTACATGGATGAATTGTATTAATGTATGGTGAAGTCAGGGCTTTTAGTGTACCTGTCACACAAATAGTATACATTGTACCTGACAGGTAATTTTTGATCCCCTCCCCTTTCTGAGTCTCCATGTCCATTATACCACTCTGTATGACCATGTATACCCATCTTTAGGTCCTACTTATAGGTGAGAACATGTGGTATTTATTTTTCTATTCTTGAGATACTTTATTTACGATAATGGCCTCCAGTTCCATCCAAGTTGCTGCAAAAGACATTATTATTTCATTCGTTTATATCACAGAGGTTACTGGTTGGCCCTTCCAAATGTGCTATGGCCTGCACATTTTCTCCATTCAGCAAATTGAGATAATCTAAGAGCTCAATTTATATGTCCGTATTCTTTTTTTTTTTAACTTTAAAATAATTTTTTTTTATTTCAGAATATTACAGAGGTAAAAATACTTGGGTTGCATGGATTGCTTTTGCACTGCTTGAGTCAAAGATATAAGAGTACCCATCACCCAGATAGTGTACATTTACCCATTAAGTATGGTTGCACCCATCCCTTTCTGCCCCCACCACTTGCATGATTTCTGCTGAGTTTTACTTCCATCTGTGCAAATGAGTGCTGATTAGTTAGTACCAATTTAATAGTGAGTATGTATGGTATTTGTTTTTCTAAATTCTTTAGATATTTCACTAAGGAAAATGGTCTCCAGTTCCATCTAGATTGTTGCAAAAGGTATTAATTCATTTTCTGTGGCTGAATAGTACTCCATAGTATACATATACCATTTTGTTAATCCACTAATGAATTGATGGGCACTTGGGTTGATTCTACATCTTTGCGATTGTGAATTCTCTTGCAGTAAACATTCTAGTGGAGTTGTGTTTTTGAATACTTTTTTTCCTTTGGGTAAATACCAAGTAATGGAATTGCTGGATCAAATGGCAGTTCTACTTTTAGTTGTTTAAGGAATCTCCATACTATTTTCCATAGAGGTTGCACTAGTTTGCAGTCCCACCAACAGTGTATAAGCATTCCTGTTTCTTCACATCCACACCAGCATTTATTGTTTTGGGACTTTTTGACAAAAGCCATTCTCACTGGGGTTAGGTGATACCTCATTGTGTGTGATTTGCGTTTCTCTGATGATTAGTAACATTGAACATTTTTTCATATGTTTATAGGCTATTAGTCTATTTTCTTTTGAAAGCTTTTGTTCGTGCCTTTTGCAACATTTTAATGGGGTTGTTTGATTTTTTTCTTGCTGATTTGCTTCAGTTCTTTGTAGATTCTAGTTATTAGCCCTTTATCAGATATATATCATGTGAATATTTTCTCCCATTCTGTAGGTTGTCTCTTTGCTCGGTTGATTGTTTCTTTGGCTGTGCCAAAGCCTTTTAATTTAATCAAGCCTCATTTATTTATTTTTGTTGTTGCTGTGATTGCCCTTGGCATCTTCTTGATAAATTCTTTGCCTAGACCGATATCACTATCCTTCAGTTCCTAATGCCCAGTGTCTTGAGTGCTGTTTCATATATTTTTGTCTAGTTTGTAGTTGTTTTAGGCACAGGATAGTTTCCCTGTTTCCTCATCTTGACTGGAAGCAGAAGTCTTGCAACTAGTGATTTTTATGTCTTATTTTAAAAAACTAAAAATTATAGCTGACTTTTCAGAATAAAATAAAGATTTCCTCTATATTCTTCTCTTGATTCATCAGTTGTTGACATTTTGCCATATTTGCTCTATGGCTCCCTTTCTCTCTTTATATAAATATATGTTACTATTTTTTCCTGAACTGGTTGTGATTTAGTTAAAGACGTCATGTCTCCTTATTTCTAAGTACTAATGCACATATTTTCTAAGAACATACCTACAATATAATGATCAAATTTGGGAAATTTAGCATTGCCATATGCTATTACAATGCATTCCATAACCAACTTTAAAATTGTTCTAATAATGTCGTTTCTTTGACAGTTTTTTTTTTTTAATGCTGATCCAGGATTCAATACAGAATCACTCATTCCTTTAGTTATTTATTTTTTTTTTCAGTGACCTTTAATCTGGAACATGAATGTGAGAACTCACACTCTGTGATTTGGGAATTTTTCATTTTTACTGAAAGTTTTTTTGAATTGTGTACATTTTGTCTTATATCCTAAGGACATGGTTTTTGTGTGTGATTTTTTCTTTTTTTCTTTTTTGTTTTTTTGTATTGCTCTTGGATGAATATTGGGAGATGGACACCTAGCTAGCCATCTTTTGTTTCTCAGCTGCCTGAACTATTGTTTTCCCATCATTCTTTGAGTACTTCTTGGTATAATAAGATATACCAGGCTCATCTTGAATGTTTCTTTCTACAGTCCTAGAATTAGCCCTTTTCCTAAGAGTCCTGGTTCCTTTTAGTGAAGAGAATGTTTGAATATTCAGCCAATTTACTATGTATGGAATTTTAGGTTTCACAGTATTTTACACTACAAATTATGCATCAATGCATATCTTTGTACAGATGTACTTTTGTGTCATGGATGTCTTCAGGGTAAATTCCTGGAAATGGGATTTTAGGTGAAAATGTAAATATGCATGAGAGTTTTGTTACATATTGAACAATATAAATATAAATTTATAGTATATAAAATAGGTATTGATGTTGTACCATTTTGCATATCCACCAGAAATATATGAAGGTGCCAGCTTCCACTTAATCTGAACAACAGAGTTTGTATCAAACTTTTGACTTTTTATTTATCTGATGAGTAAGAAATGATGTCTAGCCTGGTTTTATATTTCTCTAAAAGGAGTGAAATTAAAAATATTTTTATATGTTTAAACAGCAGTTGTATTTTGAGTACTTAGTTTATTTGGGGCTGAAGATGAATACTACTTTGTTTTTTTTTTATTCATCTAAAATTATACCTGTCTGAATATAGTCAACTCTCTTCTGAAATGCTACAGTGAAACAGATAATTCTCAAATAACACAACTTATTTGAAAGGAGATATTGGCTTAGCTTTTAAACATGAAGTAGCTTAGCTTGTAAACATGAAGTAGATTGAAATATTGGGTGCTTTATATAGCATATGGGAATAAAAAGTATTGAAAAATGCTTTTTGATAAACCAGTCTTATTATTTAGTAGTCATGTAATATACATATAATGTAACTGCTACAACACCTGATTTGAAAACACTGATTTATTCAAACACAATTGATATATTAGGGAATAATTTGAGCTTAACATGAATTTTGCCTTTGCTTATATGTGAAACCAGAAGCACTAGATGGATGCAGAAAACTGTACCCAGCTGATTCAAGCTGCTTAGGAATACACATCAGACACACACTTCAGTCCTTTACTGGTTACCTTTATTTACATCTTTGTTATGAGCCACATCCATCCATACGTGGTATTGCAGCTTTCTATCCAATTTTAGACAAGTGTAACACTTACAGTAACTTACAAGTTGCAACCCTTTTGAAACCTACTTTGATAAGGAAACCTTAGGTTTTTTAAGATGAAGTGCCATATTTATTGTATTAGTCATGTATTTCTTAACCATTTAGTATGTATAAAACTGCAAAGTTTTTATTAGGTTGCTGTCCTTTTTTAATGTGTCCCTGATTAATTTCTTGAGGGTTAATGCCTTTAACCCCATTTGTCCATAAGCCCTGTGGTATTTATTGTGTGATTTTTATGCAACCCAATGATTGTTAGGAACAAAAATATTTTGGTACAGCAGAACTTGTAGATTAGAATTACTGGGAGAGCTTTAAAATACTGATGCCTAGACTTCATCCAAAACCTATTAAAGCAGAAATTCTGGTCACGAGGCTCAAGAATTGGTATTTTAAAAAGGCTTCTACTTGCTTCTTATTGCAGCCAGTTTGTGAACCACTAGCCTAGGGAAACCAAGAAGCTTTGAAGAAAATGTAGAAAGAGGGCTCTTATAAATGGGAAGTATGTAAAGTTTCTTGTGCACTTGCAATTGAGTTTTTGAAAATGTCAGTTTTAGGGAAATTTAATGAATTATTTTCTGGATTTGTATATCTCATAAGGATTCAGAGACTCCAAAAACATTTTTCTTGTGTAATAGGCAAACTCTGAATAAAAACTGTTGTTTCAGAGAACCATTTATTTTGAGTTATTGTGTGGCACAGAAACTATGCATTCTTTATGGAATTTTTATGTTGCATTAAAATATTCAAGTGAGAAGAAAGAAAACAAGTAATTGGAGGATATAGTGTGCAGGGAAAAGCTATTTATGACAACTATTATTTAGGTATTCTTCAAGCTTGAGTCATCTTGTTGATTATTTTTAATGTTTTATTATAATTATAGTTCCAGCAGTGGTTTGTTCTTTGATTCAGTATCCTAGAATAAATACTTTTTGGTTTAATGAACTCAGAACACTTAAATTACTACTTGTTTATGGAGTACTGATTTACCCCATCACACATCTGTTAGTTCAAAGGTAGAAGACAAGAAGGGACATGATGTACATTTCTAATGACATACATTTTCCCCTATATGAAGTTTTCTCTTGTTTAAAAATTGAGTACAGAGATTATTTTCTTTATATCATGTATTCATCTTAGTATGACTGATACATGCCATTTACCTCTCTTGGCTTCCTAAATATAAAATAGACATTTTAGGATTTGTGTTAAATATTTAGTGTATGCAACTGATCTCTTTTTTAAGGAGATGAGAATATGATTTTTATAAATTGAATCATTCTTCCATTTTATTATCAAATAAGTGATGCATTTATTTCTAGGAACTATTTTATTTTTGGTCATAAAAACAGTGTCAAAAAATCACATTTAAAAATTTAGAAAATAATTTGAAATTATACATTTCAGGTAACAGTATTTTTATGATATAATCTGAATATTATTCAATATACAACTTAGAATTTGGAAAAATGATCTATAATTTAAAAATCTCAAACCAGTAATTTGTTTCCCAAAGACATAGGAAAATGTATGCTAGCTATCTTTGTCAGTGTCTTAAAATGATCCTACTTTTAATTATCCAGGGTGGTATTGGGGTTGGTTAGGTCAGAAGAAGATGATTATTTCTTAATTGTTCTGCATAGGGTGATATGGGGATGTATGGGTCATTATTTTAGTCAGAAACCCCATTACAGTGAGAAGCCTCTTTCATTTCCATATCCATAGCTTCTAACAGAGCACGGGTATACAGAGCATGGATACAGAGATTAGTAAGTCATAGCAAGAATGGCCGAGAAGGACTTATTCACTTTAAATGTATTTGTGCTACAAAGTAGATGGCCTAAAGAGAGCAGATAGCTTTTCCCTTTGGTTCTTAACCCCTAATTTAATGATAAAGTACTAAATACAGATTAAAGATTACTAGATAATTTGTAACCGGTTTCAAAAATATTAATACTTTCATCAGTTTAGCCTAGATAGTTATCCTTAAAGTCTTTTTAGATGTTAACATTTAAAAAGTAGGTGCCCATACTTTTTGTTTCCTCCATGTATCACGTTGTGTCAGGTCTAGCATGTTAAGAGGTAGATTTGTGTTTGAGCTCTTCCACTCCTTCACTCCTTAGCTGTGTGACCTTGGCCAGATTATTTACTCTCTCTGACATCCAATTTCTACATTTTTAAGGTGAAGATATTTGCCTAATAGTAATGATAAAAGGAGTAAATAGGAGAAAGCCTGTGAGTATGTGGAGGGTTGATAATATTAAAGAGGAAGAGCAGACGGTCACTTAGGTAAGTGAGGTTAGCTTTAATAGGGGTGGGGTTGTAAAGAAGTAATGGAGACCATCAACTCCATCTCTTGGTTCTGTGTTACACAAGATGTGAGAGAAGAAAACAGCATTTATTTGATAGAGCTCCAGAGGAAGGCGGTGTCTTATGTATATAGCCTAGTTTATATGTTCTGGGAGAAAATGCAGAAATACCCCTCCTCCCCCAGGGATCTATTTGAAGGGTTTTAAAAAAGATTAGATTGGGCAGTAGATGGACAATCTTTAAAAAAGATTAGATTGGGCAGTTGTTTGGGTTGGGGGCGGAAAGCAAGGGCTTTGCTATTTAAAGAAATGTTGAGCTGAAGAAGCCAATCAAGGACAATTTGGAGATATAGGAAATAGGGAATAACAGAACAACTTCTCTAAGATTCAGAAAGGGAATGGGATGTAGCAGAGTGGAGAGCAGGAGTTTCACATCGAAAATAAAGAGGAGGTAAAACATTTCCCAGGTTCCTAACTGTAATTCATTTCTGGGCTCTTTAATACTCTTCCATCGGTCTATTTGTTTTTATGCTATATGTTTTGGTCTATATGTTTTGATTAGTATAGCTTTGTAATATAATTTGAAACAGGAGTGTTACTTTGAAACATTTTAATGATAATCATTCTTTAGTACATGAACACAAGATATCTTTCCATTTATTCACATCTTCTTCAATTTCTTTCATCAATATTTTGTACTTTTCAGTGTCAAGATCTTTCACCTCCTTGGTTAAATATATTCCTAAGTATTTTATTCTTTTTGATGCTATTTTAAATAGTATTTTTTAAAAATTTCTTTTTTGAGTAGTTCGCTGTTAGTGTATAGAAACGCTACTGATTTTTGTATGTTTATTTTGTATTATGAGACTCAATTCGTTTATTAGTTCCTAACAATTTTTTATGGAGTCTTTAGGGATTTACTTTATTTAATTAATTATTATTTTTAGAGACAAGGTTTTGCTTTGTTGTCCAGGCTAGAGTGCAGTGATGTGATCATAGCTCAATCTAGCCTCAAACTCCTGGGCTCAAGTGATCCTCCTGCCTAAGCCTCCTGAGTAGCTGGGATGACAGGTGCATACCACCATGCCCAGCTAATTTTTTAAAATTTATTTTTAGTTTTTGTAGCAACAAGGTCTCACCGTATTGCCTAGGCTGGTCTTGAACTCCTGGCCTCAAGTGATCTTCCTGCCTTCCAAAGTGCCAGAATTAAAGGTGTGAGCCACTGTGCCTGGCAAAGTTTTCTCTATTTAAGATCATATCTATTGCAGACAGTCACAGTTGATGTTAGAGTCAGTGACTTATACTGGTATAATCCAATTATAAATAACATTATTAGCAAGCAGGTTTCTCTATAATAAAGCAATTGGAATGTCTGCAGATGGCTTACAATATTTTGTTTATTAGGTTACAAAGAATTATCTTCCACAAATTATTTTAACAAACTATTCCTTGTTCATTGCTATGCTGTAAACAAAGAGTTGTATCTGCAAAGTGCTATACTAGTTTTATTGCAAATGTTGGAGTACATTTTACTTTTGTTTGTCTATTTATTAAGCATCTGTTAACATCTTACTGTTCTCTCTTTTAACAAATATTCCAGCCACCCATCTAATTCAAGTAATACGCTACCTAAACATTTTCTTGCTACTCTCAATCATTCCTTTTATGTCAGTTTCATTGGTATTACATGCTGCTTTGATCTTTCTATTGTTTTATAAGTTGAAGATAGACTTGTTTATTTTTGCTTCACCATCATAATACTATCCATTTTCAGTTTAAAATAAAAAGATTTTTAAAACCCTTTTTATGGTATGTATTCAATTTATGGTTTTAGTCTCCTTCTTTCCTTCCATAAATATTTAGTATCTGTTGTCTTGGGCATCACAGTAAATACCTGAAATGGTAGACAGAGACATGGTACTGCCTTCATGGAGGTTCCATTCCAGTTGAGGAGACATTAAAAAAAAAAAACCCACATACAGATAAATGATTGTTTTAAGTGCTAAGAGAGAGACAAGAGAGAGAATAACAAGGATTCTTGAAATTTAGCTGATTACAAAAGGAAGAGATGGCTCCTGTCATGTGAAGGAGAGGAAGAGCTTCCAGGAAGAAAAAACTTTCAGGAAGAGATTATGGGGAACCTGCAGCCTTGTGGCCTCTTGGATCCTTTAGTGAGGCCTTTTGACTGAATCCAAATTTTATAGATCAAATTCTTTTAATAAAGGGATTTGTTCTGTGAAGTTTGGAGTCAGTTGAGGGGCCGCACTTGGGAATCTGGAAGGCCACAGGTTCCCCACCCCAGGAAGAGCTTGATAAGTTCAGAAAACTGAAGGAAGAACAGTGCTCCGAGAATTTGTTTAGCTAGGCGAATGTCAAAACATGAGGTTGGAAGGATAGACAATGTACAGATAGTGGGAGACATTATAGTTCTTAGAAAGGTGTTTGGATTTTTCTTCAAATGCAAAGGAAAACCAGTGTAAAGTTTGAAGGAAGACAATGTTAATAATTTCTTTTGATATTTAAAGGGGAATGGGTTAGAAATAGCATGGGAGTATACCATTTGTAATAGTCTAAGCCAGAGATAACCGTAACCTTCACAAGGAGTGGCAGCGGAGATGCAGAGAGTTGTGTGGATTTGTGGTTAACTTTGGAGATATAATCTGAAAGAGTTGCTGATGGATTGTTTGTGGGGAAGGGTAGGCTGAGCTTCACAGAGCAAGGACTTTTGCCAGAAGAGAGGGAATATTTATTAGGGGCATTCAGGCATTGGGAGTGGGATAGAGCTAGGTTTTTGTTAAAGCTAGAACATAAATGGAAAGTTCTGATAAGGCATATGACGACTTTTCTAATCATAGAACAAGAGTTCTGGAGGATATAGGATTTATAGATAGCAGCTTGGTTGGATTAGGAGATATTGCGGGGAATGTGAAGTTGATAGTTGGAGTGATCATATATGCTTTGGGACATTGAACTTCCTGCAGTGACTACAGTGAACAGGACTGTTAGACAGGCTAGGATATGCCCTTTTGGGAGAAAGAGGGCAATATAACTTAACTGTGGTCTTTAATGTTGGCTTCCAAGAAGTCTTCTCTCCTAGGCTGTAAGGACTCCCACATAAAATCACGGAAATTTATTGCTACAAAGCATATAGAGAATATTTATTTTTTGAGGATAGAAAAGAACAGTGACTCATCTCACTTTTTTTTTTATAGCCTTAACATTCTTACACATGCCAAGGAATGTTTTTCCAATGTTGTATTTTTATGGAGTGAAAATACTAGATGAAAATGGCAAAGCAACACAAGTTATTAATGGCCATTTAGTTTATGTTTTTAGTTCATGTAGTATAGTTTTCTGTTTGCATCTTTGTTAAATTTTAGATTTTAAAGGAAGGGCTACATCAGTTTTAAATTGCTTTGTGATGTTAAGAGCATATCAGTGGTCACAGTTTTGTATTTAAAAGTGAATACAATCGGTTCATAGGCTGCATATCATGTTCTGTTTTCATGATAGCATTTCACAACAACCCCCTTCCCTAAACAAATACCCTCAAAGGTTATTATTTTTGAAAAACCAGTGTTTTGCAGTGTATCAAAAATGAGATTACCAAGTTAGACTCTGGTAAATGTGGACTCTAAGAATTTGCTTATTTTAAGCTATAATTTTGATTTAGATGTTTTTGATTTAGGAGTATATTAGAATATTAACAGAAAAAGAACAATTCTGTTCATTTACAGATCTAAAGTAATAAAGTAGAAAATTATTCTTGTTCATATCTGATACCATGTTGGGGTTTTGGTTTTTTTTTGTATCTTTAATGTAGGTCCTCCCTGACTATGATAGGTCTCTGTTAATTGTTTCTGAATTGAATTTCAAAGACCTACAGTGAAGAATTTTCTTTTGTTACTTTTCTCAGTAAATATACATTAGGAAGTCTAACCAATAACAAATATTTTTTTTTCCAGCAGTGTCCACGTGCCCACTTGTTTAGTCCCCACTATTATGTGTCTCTGCTGTTAAGGAAATATTTTGTGCCTCTTAGGGGTATTGTGCTGGAAACACTGTTAGGATCTAATGGTACTTACTAAGAAAAGAAGAGAGCTATAGATAGAAGTCCAGAGAATACCACTATTTAAGATACAGACAGCAAAAGAAGAACAGGTACCACAGATTGAGGTAGGAAATTTTAGAAACAAGCCAGGAATGTTGAAAGATAAGATAGGAAGCCATGCAAGCCCCAAAAGAAGACAGTTTCAGTAAGAATCAAGTCAGCGGGATGTGATGTCATGGCGAGATGAGTTAAGATAAAGATGACAGAAAGTCTATTGCATTTGAAATTTAAGAATTGGTGACTCTACTGGGACATCAGAATGGTGTGGGCAGAACAATATTACAATGTATTGGAAAACAATTAAGAAATGATAAAATGAAGACTGTAAGTGTGGACTCTCAAAGATAATCTTTTCCCTAAAATTCTATAGTCTCTGATTATTGAAATTTGAAGAATTTGTAGTTGAAGTTGAAAATGTTACTACAAACCTGTCATAGCTCATTGCACAATGGCCAAAAACCTGCTATTTTTATATTAATGTAATAATTTACATAAAACTAAATATTTAAAATTTTCAAACACTTAAAGCACAGCTAAATGGAAACCTCTAATCTCTAATACAAATGCTAATTTTCTTTCTTTGTTTTTCTTTCTTTTTTTTTTTTTAAGTCCTGGCTACTCATGATTCAGCAGACAGAGCAACTTAGTAGGATAATGAAGACACATGCAGAGGACCTAAACTCTGGACCCTTACACAGGCTCACCATGATGATCAAGGACAAGCAGCAGGTGAAGAAAAGTTATATAGGTGTTCATCAGCAGATAGAGGCAGAGATGATCAAGGTTAGTCTTTCCATAATGAAATTCTTTCTTTAATTGCTTTTTTAAATGCACCAAAATATTTTATCCTGTTTGACTTAAAAAATAGTTTACTCATCATTTCCTTACAAGAAATAGATTTGGGGTTTGTAATAAATAACATTTTATTGAACATAAAACATTGATTATAAGATATATATTGTTTATTTACTTCTAAGGAAGAAAAAAGTGCTGCCAATTAAACTATGAACCAATGCTTTCTTATTACTTAGAATTTTTATCTTTTATTTACTGAAATAGCTCTTACCTTTTTTAAAAAATGAATTTGTATTATGTAATACTATTCATAGATAAAAGAAACTACAGACAAAATAATAACTTACTTAAGGTATTCCTAAGTTTTCTTCACAGAGTTTCTCTCTTGTGAATAACTTTTCAAAAACTGTTTTTACTATGGAAATTTGTAAATGTGCAAAAGGAGAAAAAATAGTAACATGAACTCTTACCCATCATCCACATAGTCACTGTCTGTTTTTTTTTCCTAGAATTCCACCCACTAGTTTTGGTTACTGTGAACCATCCTTGCATCCCTGGTATAAAACCCACTTGAGCATGGTGTATTATCTTTTTGATATGCTGTTGAATTTGATTTGCTAATATTTTATTGAAGATTTTTGCTATGTTCATTAGGCATATTGGTCTGTAGCTTTCTTTTTCTGTCTTTGGTTTTGGTGTCAGGGTGTTACTGGCTTCATAGAAGGAGTTAGGGACAATTCCCTCCTCCTTGATTTTTTTGGGTACAGTTTATATAGGATCGGTACCAATTCTTCTTTGTACATCTGGTAGAATTTTGCTATGACTCTGATTCTGGACTTTTCTTTGTTGACAGATTTTATTACTGATCCAGCCTTAGTACCCATTATTGGTCTGTTCAGGTTTTTTATTATTTCCTGGTTCAGTCTTGAGAGATTATATGTTTCCAGGAATTTATCCATTTCCTCTAAGTTTTCTAGTTTGTGAGCATATTGTTCACAGTATCTCTGATGATCTTTTGTATTTCTGTAGTATCAGTGGTAATGTCTCCAGTTTCATTTGTGATTATGTTTATTTTTGTCTCTCATTTTCTTGTTTAGTCTAGCTGGTAGTTTATGAATTTAGTTTATCTTTTTGAAGAACCAACTTTTGTTTTATTGATCCTTTGTTTATTTATTTTTGATTTCTATTTCATTTAGTTTTACTCTGATCTTTGTTATTTCTTTTCGACTGCTAATTTCAGGTTTGGTTTGTTCTTGCTTTTCTGGCTCCTTCAGATGCATTATTAGATGGTTAATTTGTAATCATTCTACGTTTTTGATGTAGGCATTTAATGCCGTAAACTTGCCTCTTAGCACTGCTTTTGCTATATGTCACAGGTTTTGGTATGTTATGTTTACATTTTCATTTGTTTCAAAAAATTTTTAAATTTCTATCTTAATTTCTTCATTGTATAGTTTCCAAAATTACTCTTGATATTGATGTCTAGTTTTAGTTCACTGTGGTCTGATAAGATATCTGATACAATTTTCATTTAGTATAATTTGTTGAGATTTGTTTTTTTACCTATTATATGGTTATTCTAGGAGAATGTTCTATGTGCTGATGAAAAAAATGTGTATTCTCCAGTTGTTGGGTCCATTTGGTCTAAAGTCCAGTTTAAATCCAGTGTTTCCTTGTTGATTTTCTGTCTAGATGATTTGTCTAATACTGTGAGTGGGGTATTGCAGTCCCCCAAATTATTGTATCACTTTCTATGTTTCACTTTAGGTGTAGTAATATTTGTTTTATGAATTTGTATGCTCCAGTGTTGGGTGCATATATATTTAGCATCATTATATACTCTTGCTGAATTGATTCCTTAATCATTATATAATGACCTTCTCTGTCTTGTTTTACTGTTTTTGACTTTAAGTCTGTTTTATCTGACATCAGTATAGCTATTCCTGCTTGCTTTTTGTTTCTGTTTGCATAGAATATCTTATTCTATCCCTTTACTCTGTCTTTGTGTGTCTTTACAGGTAAGGTGAGTTTCTTGTCAGCAGCATATAATTGGATCATGACTTTTAATCCATTCTACCAATATATATTTTTTAAGTGGAGCATTTTATCTGTTTATGCTCAAGGTTCACATATTGATATGTGAAGTTTTGTTCCTGTCCCATTGTTAATGGTTGTCTAGTTTTATAAATTCTTTTTTTCTTTATTTTTCTCTATTTGTCACTATGGTTTGGGGAAATTCTGCAGTGGAACTATTTGATTCTTTTCTCTTCCTCCTTTGAGTGATTGCTTTACCACTGAGTTTTGCACTTCCATGTGTTTTCATGATGGTGAATGTCATCCCTTTGCTTATAAGTTTAGGACTCCCTTGACCATTTCTTGTAGGGCCAGTTGAATTCCCTCAGGATTTGCTTATCTGTGAAATAGTACTTCTCCTTCATTTATAAAGGTTAATCTTGCTGAAAATAGAATTCATGCGTGGCAGTTATTTTTCTTCCAGCACTTTGAATTTATCATCATGTTCTCTTCTGTCATGTAAGGTTTCAGCTGATAATTCTCTTCTGTCCTATAAAGTTTCAGCTGACAAGATTCATGTCAGTCTTATGAGGTTTCCTTTTCAGGTAACTAGACACTTTTTTCTTGATGATTTTAGAATTCATTTTTTCACATTGACTTTAGACAGTCTGATTATATTGTGCCAATATGATGTCCCTTTTGCACTGTATTTGCCTGGGGCTCGCTGAGCCTCCTGTATCTGGATATCTAGCTTCTTGTTAGAAGTGGGAAGTTTTCATCTGTTTTATAAAATAAGATTTTCTCTCCTCTTCTTTGGAAATACCAATAATTTATAAATTTGGTTGCTTTATGTAATCCTAAACATCTTGAAGACTTTGTTCATTAATTTTTATTATTTTTTCTTTATTTTGTGTGACTTTGTTACCTCAAAAGATTTGTCTTCAAGTTCTGAATTTGTTTCTTCTGCTTGTTCTAGTGTATTGTTGAAACTTTCACATATATTTTGTATTTCCTTCAACAACCTTTTCAGTTCTATAATTTCTGTTTTTTTTTTTTTAAAGATCTTTGGTAAATTTCTCATTCATATCTTGAATTGAATTTTCTGAGTTTTTTATATTGTTTTTCATCTTTCTCTTGCATCTCTTTGAGGTTCTTTAAAATCAATATTTTGAATTCTTTATCTGGGATTTCGAGGATTTCTTTTTGGTTACGATCTATTGCTGGAGAATTATTATTTTCCTTTGGGGATGTTATATTACCTTACTTTTTCATGATTCCTGTATCTTTACATTGATTTATGCATATCTGGTGTAATATTAGCTGTTTTTTATTTTTAGTTTTATTTTTGTTGTCGGGGGCATGCATACTTTTTCCTGAAGTTCGTTGGGCAGGATCCTTTGGCTTTGCTTATGAATGTGTGCAGTAGTGAAGTCTCTGTATGATTTTTTTTTTTTGGCTATAAACAGCATCAATAGTATTCATGATTTCCTCTGTGTATAAGGGTGCATTAATTAGTGGAGGCTGTGATGAATTTTTGCAGGTGACTAGAATGTCATATTGGCTCATCTTTAGGTTTCAGTTTTAGCAGTAGGGGCTATGTATCTATTCTTGTGCACTGGAGTAGCATATGCTGGTACCTGTGTTGGTAGTTTCAGGCAGGCTGATTCTCTGACTTCTGTGTGGCTTTCTTAGATGCCAGTTGTACCTGTAGTGTACTGGAAAGGTGAGCTGGCTCTCTAGCTAGCTCCTGGGTAGCTGACATGGCTTGCATGGTGGTGTGAACAGTGGTGGTGAGATGTTCTGCTGACTTCTAAGTGCTGTGCACTTGTCTTGGCAGAGGTTACAATGGGCTCTGCATGCCAGCCTCCAGTCCAGTAGGTGCTTTGTGAGTAGGAGCCAGCTAAGGTGGTAGTGGCAGGGTATTTATGTTCAACCTTAGTCCCCCAGGAATAGTGCCTGGGTATCCCAGATGGTGGCTTGGGTTGTGGAACCCAAGACCCCAGATCCTGCACTCTGCCATGCTTGGTGGTGCTGGTGCTGGTGCTGGTGGGGGTGGTGAATGAAGCATGATAGAACTAGACTGGTTCAGGCTTGAGTTTAGGTCCCTCAATGGTGAGTCCCTTACTGCATGCACTGGCAGTGACAGGCAAGGACAGGGCACTCAGTACAGTGCTAGAATGCTTAGGTGAGGGGTTACTACCACTATGCTGAGGTCCTGCCACAGGGAGGGTGGGCCTGGTCCCAGTGGCCCAGTCCTGGCCACAGCCTTGGCTGGCATGTGAGAGACTTTTGTTCCTTTCATGCCCCAGTCCCACCAAGGCCTTGTCCTGCCTGTTGCAGCTGACCCGGCTGCTGTTGCATCAGACCTGGTGGTTTGTGCCTAGCTTGCAACTCAGCCCTGGGCTGGAGGAACCCCCGCCCAGCTCAAGACCAAGCCTCCATGGCATCTCTCATCCTTCTTAAGCCCCACGGGTGGTGCTTGCTTCCAGTGCCGGTAGCTGCAGCCCATGCCATACATGCTTCTCAGTCCTGGTTGTGGGAGCCCATGCCCTGCTCATGGCCCAGTTCTGTAAGCAGCAGCCTGAGTGCCCCTAATGCCTAAGACTGGTGCTGTTGGTTCTCAGGACTGCATAGTCTGTTAAGAGGTGGGATCAAGAATGATGTCTTGATGTGGCCAATTAGGTTTCAGAAAGGGCGTGAAAACCATGCAGGTTATGTCCCTAGAGCAGTTCTTTCTCACAGTGTCTCATTTGGTCCTCAGGTATGATTCCTCAGTGGGAAAGTGGACTGCAGAAGGACCCTCACTCACTCCTGTATTGGGGATTTACTCCTGGCCAGTCCCAGCCATGTAGGCTGCCTGTTTTCCCTCTCCTTCCTAGATTTTGGTGCCTCCTGTTGCTTCTCTGTGGGACTCCCATGTTCCCTCTTGGATAATGTATTCAAAGTGTGATTGTCTACACAATCACATCTGTTTTGGTTCTTCTAAGTGGATGAGGTGTGCTTGAAATTCCTCTAGTCAGCTATCTGGATTAAAAAAAACCAATGTAAATTTAAACATTTAATAAATTTTCAGCATTTTGTTTCTTTGACAGGTTACAAAGACAGAATTGGAGAAATTAAAATCCAGCTATAGACAACTAATAAAAGAAGTGAATTCTGCCAAAGAGAAATATAAAGAAGCTTTAGCAAAAGGTATTGTAAAATTATGAAAATTTAAGTGATTTTTATTCTTACCATTTGAAAGTTATCTTTCTAAGCAGTAGAATGATTCCATTTAGAGCAATTCACATCTGAAAAACCTTAAAATAAACCAAAGTAGACTAAACTGTCAGACTGTATAGAAAGTCTTACTAATTTTTGTTTTAAATTTTCAACATATTTTTGAGTAGTTCATACTAAATGGAATTATATAGCATTTGTAATAGAATGCAAGGAATGTTTAAAATTTTCTCTCTAGCATCATATTTTCTTATTTAATTACAAAGTACTTAAGTAGGAAAAGTAGGGTTGTATTTGTTTGGAAGCTTTTTATAAATCTGTTTACTTATAGTATTTAAAAGTCATTAAAACCACATCATTTTATAGCATTATGTTATCTTCGTAGCTTAATTTTATGTATCTATATTATCCTGAAATTTTCATAAGAAGTTTGAGAAGTAAATGGAAAAAGGAGGATATTATTTATGTTTTAAACAGAGATTTATGGTTATAGTTTCTTATTAAGTACTTATATAATTTTTTACTTAATAATTACTTATAAAATTATTAAATGTTAGATTTCAGTGGAGATTAAGAATAGTTTATGAACAGAAGTTTCTTTGGCTCTTGCTATAATTGGGTAATATTTTCCTTATGTTTAAATGTGACTAAACAGTCTTCATGTTTATATTTAAAAAGTTTTTCAAAGTTGGAACATTTTTCTTTTTGTTTTGTTAGTTTTCTTCCTAGCCAAATAAAAACTTTATTGGAAACTCTATCTTCCTTTGGTTCTTAAATTTACTTTTCTCTTTCATTAATATTTTTTCTCTTTGTCTTTTATTTGTTATATATTCTCAAACATTATTTATTATTTGTTAATTTTTCATAGTAAATGAGTAACAGCTCCTCCATTTGGCTGTATCTTACACAATGAAAATATCATTGTTATTTCCAGTAGACTAATAAAAGTGACACTGATTTATATGCAGTTCTCCTCTTTCTCCCTTCCTTTCTCTCTCCTTTTCCCCTTTTTCTCTTTCTCCTCCTAGCTTCTTTTCTTTCCCTGTTCTCCTTGTCCCTCCTCACCTTCTTCCTTTCCATTTCCCCCCCAACATCCTACTTTATGTCTGTCACTCTTCCCCCCCCACTTTATGTTTCTGCTTCTCGTAATGTTTCTATTGTTTTTTTTAGGTAAGGTGAATCCATGTACACAGTTTTCTCATTTTTACTTATTTTACTTATTTTTCATGTACCTCAGCCAATATTTTGAGATTACCATTTGTTCATTAATGTAGATATATATTTTAAAATATTTTTGTAATTATCTGAGTTATTTTAATGATAAAAATGGCATAGTGGAAAGATCATAGACTTTGGAGTCATATAATCTTAGATTTAAGTTCCAACATTGTATGATTATTTCATAGATTTTTAAACTTCTATACTTAATTATTATTTCTTTATTTTAAGAGCACTTTAGATAATCAAGAAACATTTACTGAGCTTTCTAAGTTTTTGAGACTCAAAACAATATTTCCCAGGAATTCAAGGAGCTTACAGTCTAGTTGACACTCTAACTTGAGGACTCCAAGTTTCACCCTGTTTCAAAATTTAATTTTTCATATAAGGGTTCCCCTGCTAAACTGTCAAAAGTAGTTTAAAAATAGTTTAATATATTAAGCATTATTTCTTAATCTATTAAATAGTTAATTTTGTAAAGTTCATTACTTCATGCTTTTTTAGCATTCTTAGGTTAATTAAATCATATTGTAAATATACATATCTAACTTCACACAAAGCAAGTGATGACTTAATTTTATTATAATCCAGCTATGCTATGGATTTTACATTGGGTTTGTACCTTTGGAGAATGATTAGTAAGAAAAAGAATACGTAATTACTCTCAAGTCATTGATAACTATTTTTAATGATATAGTTTATTTTTGTTTTAAAAATAAAATCAATTCTCATGCCATAATAAAGTTTTCAGTAGTTCTTTTTACTAATGTTTACATTATAAAAAAATTATTCATAGGTAATCATTGTTCTTTATTACTTTTGATCTGGATGAAACAGTATTTAGTGTTATATTAATAGTAGGAAAGCACTGAGAGAATCCGAAGACCATGCTTTTAATTGGTTTTAAGAAGTGAATTATTTGACTGAATCTCCTTTGTTAAAGTATGTGACCTTGTGTACATTTGTATTTCTGAAGGTATTAGTGATAATGTAGTATCTTCTCAAGATAGTATTTTTCTCTTTTCAAGAATTTGATTTCTCCCATTAAATCCTACAAAACAGTTATTTTTTCAGTAAGTGCTATCTGTTTCACAGGAGACATGCAAATTTTTCTTTTATAATCAAGCCATGTTTATACTGATTTAAACTAAAAGAGTATAAAATTTTATTTTTGAAAAATCTGTTTCTGTTTTCAAACTGTTTCTATTTTATGGAGATAAAAGTTCTTTTTGTGAAGTTATTTACTCTTTGTAAGGATGATGAGCTGTGATGGCAAGCTTTTCCAACATTTATAGACTTTATGTCAGAATCTTAGTTCAGCCACATAGACTAGACTTGGGCATTTCTGGAATGTGCTCTCGGGGCTAAGAGTCGATTACAGATGTGGGTCTGGCACCCAGAGTCATTACTTTAAATGTTACAGGATCTTGGGAAAGCTATTTAAAACCCCCTGTTGACATAGAATATCCACCTGCAGAAGACAAGGCCTTCAGGAGACAAGGCCTGGAAACAATTCCTATAGTAAAGTATAAATTCTGAATTTGATCAAGAAATGGGTTTGGAATCAAGGGCTCAGTTTTTACAATGAGGGGCTCAGCAGTGGTAGTAGATCAGCAGAAAGGCTGGGTTAATGTTGAAATTCTAAAGTCCTGACCCCTGCCATGTGGATTATACTAAATATTTAAAAATTTGAATGTTAAAATTTATATCCAAAGGAATACTAATTTACGTTCATTGTTATGTAAAATATAACACTCATCTGCAGTATGAATGCAGCATCATTAATTTTTTTGTAATAGACTTTAAATATTACAATTGCTTTGCTGTATGCCATGTTGAAGGAGCAAATATTTATAGTTTTAAATAGACTTGGACTAATTTGGACTTTAGTCTGTTGATTATTACTTATAATTTATGCTGAGAACAACCAAAATAAGTTTAGCATATTGAGCTGAAGTTAATAATTTAGTGATGTTTCTTTTTTCCCTTCACTTTATTAGCAAACATTTACTTTGGATACAAAGATCCTTTGATACAAAGAAGTACACAGGTGATAAAGGTATTCCCCCAATTCCTATCACCTCACTGCCAAGCACATGTACAGGCACAATTGTTTATGGCCCATGTCAGTGCCTCTTCTCTTGTAGACAGAAAATCACCTTTATTAGGTTTAATAAAAATGCAAATGCCTCTAAATGTACCTTCAGAATGAGTAAGAAGATGTGACAAGAAGAAATTCTTGAGAACCATAAAGGATTGTGGCTCCCGCAAATTGGGTGAAGAAAATGGTTTGGGGTGAGCCAAAAATGAAAAGAATCTTGGGTCAACGTGAAGTTCAAAGTTAAAAGGGATCAAGTTAACCCAGGTAGAAAGAGAAGAATTAAGGAAGTTAGGCTAGTTAGGTGCCTTAAGGCTAATTCAGGAAGACTGCTCTCAGCAAGGAGAAGGGAATGGAAAGTACGTGTAAACACCAGATGGGAAAAAGAGTAAGTAACTCAGGAAGCAGAAAGTAGCCACTGAGGGAAATCCTCCTTCTCCATCCCCTATGCCAAGTTCTAAAAGTAATTAATCCACTTCCTTATCAGGACTAGCTATAATTTACACAGATAGAAAAAGCATCTCTGCCTGCTCCCACCAAACAGCCCATCATTTTATTTTTATTTTTCCCCGATTTTTTTTTTAATTTAAATGACCACAGAAGTTAGAAGGATGGTACAGTGAATTTTCATATTAGCCACATACATTCAACAACTGTTAACATTCTGCCACATTGACAGGCTCTCTCTGATCCATTTGAATGTAGTTTTCAGACATCATACTCTTGATCCTTAAATGCTTGAATATGCATTTTATAAGAAAAGAGACACTCTTCTAAGAACCCACAATGCTATTACTACATCTAAGAAAACTAACAGTATTCCTTATTATCATCTAATATTCTCATCTCCCCAGTTGTCCTCATAACGTCCTTTATAGCTATTTTTTTCTCTTCATTGTCTTTGTTGTTGTTGCTTTGAAGCAGGATCTAATCAAGTCAAACATGCCACATTTGATTGTTGTGTCTCTTTAGTTTCTTATCATAATGTTTTCCCCTACTTTTTATTCATTATGTTTATTTTTATTAAGAGACCAGTAGAGTTTTGTATAAAATTTTTCATATTCTAGATTTGTCTGATTGCTTCCTTATACTGCTGTTTAACTTGTCCTTAGTCTGTCCCCTCCTTTTTCCTTGTAAATGTAATGATAGGTCTAGAGGCTTGATTAGATTCAGTTTAAACATTTTTGGCAAGGACACTTCATAGTTGTATATCCTATGAGGAAGCAGGAAGTTGGTTGTCTCACTCTTAGTGCTCAGTCAAGTTTAATCACTTAAGTCAGGTGGTGACTACCAGATCTCTTCAATGTGAGGGGACTTTTACCCCATTTAATTACCGTGTTTCCCCAAATATAAGACAGGGTCTTATATTTATTTTTCCTCAAGAAGACACCCTAGGGCTTATTTTCAGGGGATGTG
Source organism: Mirza zaza (assembly GCA_008750895.1). Taxonomy (NCBI): domain Eukaryota; kingdom Metazoa; phylum Chordata; class Mammalia; order Primates; family Cheirogaleidae; genus Mirza; species Mirza zaza. The sequence goes on from VSMD01098428.1 coordinate 45,615, forward strand.
TTATTTTTTTTAAGTATGGTACAACAATCTATATTTA